>SFCI01000278.1:0-26889 GCA_004681135.1 Hericium alpestre | reverse complement strand
AGGCTGCTTGTGCGCTGTCGNCGGCAGAGCCGGTGGAATTGACAGAGGTCGAAGAGCCTGCGGCATCAGTACGCGCATATGGCGGCTGAAACCCTGGTGGGGGACGCCATTCATTGCCTCCGTTGGGCGAGGGCTCGACGCTGTGCGAACCCTGGCGCTGGTTTGGCCGCCGATAAGGATGAAAGCCGTCGTAGTTCTGCTGGCCTTGCTGCTGCTGGGCAGTCGGTGGGCCTCGGTAGGATCCGGGTAGCTGCGAGGGGTGCGCCGGCGGAGTGCCGCTTGGGAAGGCATTGAAGGGAGCGTTGATCTGAGTCTGGCCAAAGTAGTCGCCGGACGCGCTGGCGCTTGCGGATCTGCCGCGCGGGCCCTGGGCGAGCGGGGACTGGTTCTGAGGGACATGGGGGAGAGGGTGGCCCTGCTGAGCGTTAAACATCATCTGCTGGTACGCCCAGTGAGCAAACTGTGCATTCGGGTCGAAATATGGACCCTGCTGGGCCATCTGGGCCTGTTGGGGGTGTCCTGGATGCATGGGGTATTGTTGCTGGTGCGGATTTTGGTAGAAAACGGGGTAGAAAGGCTGGGCCTGTGCGTTCCAGCCGGCCTGCTGCTGCTGGACAGGGTACGGGTATGGCTGGCCTTGGGGTGGAGAGATGGGAGAGGGCGATGGTGAATGATCGTTTGCGGGGGAAACGCGCTGGCGAGGCACGGTCGCATTTACAGAATTAGAAGGAGCGTCCATTGGGTGGTGATCTCTATGGAGGTGCCAGTCCTGGGGAGCGAGAACTGCCATGGACCAGGCGGGTTGGGTCGTCGGGCGATGCTAAGGGTAGCGTGTCAGCAGCAATACCAACTTTGAACAGGACACGCACAGCGGTAAAGAAGAAATTGCAAGAAGAAGAAAGAAGGAATCGAGAATTGGCCGGTGGCCTTGAGGGAGAGAGCCACGGCTGGGAGGTCCAACGCTGGCCGAGTAACGACGCTGATGCAACCCAAACACGCGCAAATCACATCCTTGTCTTATCTCTTCTCACATATCCATAACGCGAAGATGCTTCCAGCAACTGTTTTGTTGACTGTCTCTGATTATCGCCCTACAAGGCGCACGCGGCCTATTACGGCTGCCGAGCATCTCAACTCCCACTCCACCCACTTGACCTATTGCACTCATCCCCTCGCCCAATCCTCACTCACTCCTCTCATCTGTGCTCAACTCGCACGGCCCATGCGCCAAACATGCTGACCCGTCCCTTCCCACTCGGCCATACGCGCCCTCGCCCCCGCCCTGCGCCGCGTTCATGCCTGTATGTAGCCTCCATTACCATCTTTGCACCATCTTTGCGCCGTGACCGAGCTTTCTGATCCGGGCCACGCCATGACACGCGTACAATGCGTACATGATACACCCACGACACCGGAGGGCGCGTCTGGGCGCGTCCCGCGTGATCGCACGCATCAACGCGAGCGCGTTGCGATCTGTCGCGATCTAGCGTCGATGCGCTCCTCACTCCATAAACGCAACAATCACCGACGAAACGGTGTCTGACCCCCTTCTGACTCGCCCTCCATCGAGTCTCCACAGCTGACCTCAGACAGAAGACAATTGTTCTGTTTATTGAGCCCTCCATCCCCTTTCCGCACTCCACTGCAGCCTTCAGCTTTAACCCGGCGCACCCGGTCCCGCTCCAATCTGATTAGACGCGCCCCGGACATCGGCCATTACAGCAGCACAGGGCCGCCGCAGCTGACTCCATTTGCTTGCCCTTTACTGAATAGATTAATTGCAAAAGGTACACAGCCGGGCGGTTATGGAGAAGAGAACGTCGAGAAGCGTCGCTTCGTGGCCAGATCTATGAAGGCACGGCGGTCGGACCCACTCGTAATCACGTCCAACGCCCAGGATCAACGAGCTGCTTCGGTGCTCGACGCGACGTGCCAGAAAGCAAACCGTACAACATACGGTCTTCCTTGAGGCGAGAGGCGGCTGGTGTGATAATAGTACTTGTATACATAACTTAGACATACAATGAATCATACAAACTCTACGCAATACAGCGATCCGCAATATCAGATCGACACCTTCCCGGACGATCCTGCCAGCCCGATAATAGAGACTATCAACCACGTCCTAAAACCTCTCCATCAGCCTCTCCAGCGTCGCGCGCTTCCACCGCGCCTCCGACACCCGATACACGTCCGGGAACCACTCCCCCAGCCGCGCCTCCCGCTGCACCCACCCTCGAGCCCAGCTCGTCCTCCGCCAAAGCGAAAGGCAAAGGTAGGGGAAAAGGCAAGAAGCGGGCTCGCGACGACGACTCGGACGCTGCTGCCTCGTCGGCTAAGCGTTCCAGGCATGCCGAGCCCGAGACCTTCATTGCGCTGGAGACGACTTCTTCCATCACGCCAGCGGAAAACTCCCCCACCGCGCCCGAGGCAGAGTCGTCCACCGCGCCCGATGTGGCTTCCGCGGCGGCGGCGGCGGCTACGATCGAGAGGTCTCCCACTCCTGAGAACCGGGTGCGCTGCCGGTGGGGCGGATGCGGGAAGCTCATAGGCAAGAAGGCGGACGTCCTTGGCCTCCATCTCCGGAGGGCACACCTTAACAAGAAGCCAGAGGAGGACGCGGAGATCGCGGAGATCGCAAAGAAAGGCAAGAAAGTGAAGAACGCCAAGAACGCGGAGAAGCTCGCATGCATCTGGGACGGAGGATGCGGCGCCGAGCCGATGGGGAAATCGTCGATGGAGCGCCATGTCACGGCGACGCACCTCTCCCTCCAGGCCCATACCTGCCCGAGGTGCCAAAAGAAGCTGTGCCGCGGGGACGCGACCAAGAGGCACATGGAGAAATGCTCCAAATGCGAGAAGTGTGGTGTGCAGTACGACAGCGTGGAGGATCTCGATGACCATGCATGCCCGGGCTCGGACGCCGGCTCCTCTGGTGAAAAGTAATCGCGACAGGAGACATATCTGACCCAGGGTCGGTCAAGGAGTAATTATCGGCTGCTGTTGTACATATCTTGTGCTCTTGTATTTTGTCTTTCAACACTGTACTGTGTACAGTATCTCGCTCGTTACGATACTGAAGCTGTTTAATGGGGTTATGTAGATATTGATGCACCTTATCCCTGCTGTGCAAGCGAAAACAGTCAGAGACGTGCACATGAAGAATAGGACATTACCTCATTAAACAGAACGACTGTCTTCTGTGTGAGGTCAGCCACGGAGACTAGGACATTACTTGCTTCAAGCTTGCTCGGAAGATAAACCCGATAATTAGCGACCATGCAAAGGTCTATCAACGCGAATCTTATCTTATCTCCTCGACCATGATTCATTCCAAAGCAGCCGTAGGTATCTAACTCTCCTCTATTTTGTCATTCACCTGAAGGTAAGTGTATTACATTTTCATTGTAGCCTAACCGCCCTGTGTAATCGAACATTACATAGAAAGTGATAACCAAGATCCAAGCCCACGACCATCATGTCTCCAGCCCCCGCGATTCGCCTTGCGCTGATAGTTTGCGATACACCCCCGCCTCCGATCGTCCGCGCCGACGGGGACTATCCCCACATCTTCACCACCCTTCTGCGAGCCTCGCTCCCAGATGGGGTTACGGATTTTGTTCTTGACACTTATGATGTCAAAGACAAGATGGAGTATCCCTCCGACGAGGCTCTCGACACCTATCGCGGCATAATCATCACCGGTTCAGGTGCGTAATCATCTGGCATTGCGTCGGCTGGGTATCTCATAAATATCTCAAGCTGCATCTGCGTACGAAGACATTCCGTGGATAAACAAGCTGGTTGAGTGGCTTGCGCGCGTCGCAGACTCTAAACCCCAATTGAAGATCATAGGTGCGTCGGCTTTGCACGCAAGTCGTATCACTCATTCGATCCATGTCCCCAGGAATCTGTTTCGGCCATCAGGTCATAGCTCGCGCCCTCGGAGGGTCCTGCGTCCGAAATAGCGAATGGGAGATAAGCGTCACCGAGCTCGGCCTCAACGACCTGGGCCAGCGCATCTTCGGCACCAAGACCCTCGTACGTACCTCTCGGTATATCAGACATAGTGCTCACCGCGCTCCCCAGAATATCCAACAAATGCACCGTGATCACGTACCTACCGTCCCGCCATCCTTCCACCTCCTCGGCTCGACCACCGTGACGCCAGTCCAGGCCATGGTCCGCTTCGCAGGGCCTCCATCGCCCCCAAGCGCCGACGAGCCGCTTCCGCCCATCCAGATTCTGACAGTGCAGGGCCATCCGGAGTTCACGAAGGAGATCGTGGACAAGCTCGTCGACGTGCGGAGTGCATCTGGTCTGTTCGATCAGGCCATGGCAGAGGATGCGAAGCGCAGAGGTAGCTGGCGTAACGATGGGGTACCGGTCGTGGGGAAGGCGATCTGGGAGGTACTCAAAACATGATGAGCGCGATGCTCGATTCAGTCCTGTCGGGTTGGACAGAACTTCTTCGAATCTTGCCTATGAACTCGGCTTGGGACGTTTCTGAAGATTTTCGTTCTCTTGGACCAGAATCAGATCCTGCATCTCACAAAAGCAATCATACAACGTGGCCGAGAGTCTATGGCATGTGTGGATTGCACGAAGGCGATCATCATCAACGCTAGCTTAGTTCACTCCTACCAGTCTGGATGGAACTGTAAATGCAGCGCGACACCGTAATCGCATATTCAGCCTACGAACCTCTGTTAGCAGCGAGTTCAAAATCTCCGAGGACAAAGTGCAGGTTTGCACGATATTCTACTGCTGTGTCGTCGGTGGGTGCGGCTCCAAGGGTAAGTAAGCTCCGACGCACTCACACGCCGGCCACTCCCTGCCCGACCAAATCTCACATCCCCTCGCCGGCGTTCAAACAAACACGCATCAAGATCCCACCTATCACACTCAAGAATGTGTAATCGTGTAATTAACGGTATGCTATTGAACAGCCAACCACGCCACCGCACTCCAACGGCGCCGAAAGTCAAGATTAATATATGTATGTATGTACGGCCAAGCGTCACAACGGCGGCGAGTCAAAGTGCAGCAAGCGTAGCGCAACAAAAGTCAGGGCACGGCGGCTGCTTGTACGGCAAATATGGTAGCACATAAATCAAGCGTGGCAATGTGCGGGGGCGTGCGGTGGGCGGAATGGAGGGGTGAATGTGAGGAGGATCGTCGAGCGGTCGAGGGAGGGATGGGCGGGGCGGGACAATGTATGCACTGCTGTAAGGCGATGAAAATAAGATAAACTACGGAATGAATGGTACCAAAGAAGGAACAACGGAAAACCAAGTCCAAGCAGAAGAATAAAATCTTGCAGTATGCGCGCGCGCGGCGTGCAAGCCGGCCGCACGGGGTGAGAAGGCATTAGCGAGTATCGCAGGTATCTCGGTGCGGAGGGAGGAAGATCGTATACGCGAGTGCATGCTANCCACCTTCAGCGTCGAGCACCGCTGGCTGTCCGTGGGGTTCTGGGAGTGGCGCATGGGCAGCGTCCTCGTCCGTGCTGACCACGGCGTCGGCACCTTCAATCTTGACGTCTCCAGTACCAGCCTCCAAGTCACCCTCGGTCTCCTTTTCCTTATAAATATACGGGTTGCCCAGGTCCGAAATCGACGGAAAGACGAACGCATCGACTTCGTCCCCGCTGCCCTCCATCTCTCTCGATGTGCCCGCGTCGGCCGAATTCGATCCTTCAGCATCAGTTCCAGCCCCGACCAGTATACTACCCTCGCCCCGCCTGCGCGTCTTAACCCGCAAGCTGTCCGGCCGCTTCAGGATCGCCCCTGCCACCTCATTACTCAGATGGAATCCCTCTTCATCGGAATCGTCCTCCTCGCCTGCATCCTTCGCAACTTCTCCCTCCTCTCCCTCTGCACGTTTCCGCTGCCTCCTCCGCCCGCGATCGGGGCTGCGGGAGCCGGAAGAAGTGGGACCAGGGAAGAATGTCGCAAGCGTCTGGTGCTGCATGGGGTGCTGTGGTGGGTACGAATACGGCGGGAACGACGGGCCTGCGGGCGAAAATGGAAATGGCGTGCCGGACGGGGAGAGTGGGGAGAAGGGAAGCGGCGGCGGAAACGGCGGGGTCGATAGCGGGAGCGGTGCCGACCCGGGCGCAGGTGTCGCTGGATGGGAGGGCGGCTGCGGCGGTTGGTGTGAGCCTGGCGGCTGCTGTGCCTGAGCGGATGCCGACGCGTACATATGCAGGTTATGCACCAGGTACTGGATGTAGTTATTCATCTGTTGCCCAGTCAGTTAGCGTGCAGCCACAGCACGAATCGCGCGCATACATACCTCCATCTCCCGTCGCCGCCAGTTTCCCGCGTCCTTACTCCACCGCCACTTCGCCATCTCGACTTCTTTTGCCAGTCGTTCCGCCTCCAGACGGTTCTTCTCCTCTCGCATCTTTGCTGCTTCTAGCGCGCCCTTTAACGACGCGATCTGCGTATGCGAGGATAATGCAATCCCCGGCGTAGACGGCGGCGGCGTCTCGTTCTGTCCTCGACCTACGCGTGGTGTCGGTGTGCGTCGTGGGCGCGATGGTCCAGGTGAGGGAGAGGGAGATAGAGGCGCGGGAGTGGGAAGCGGTGAGTTTAAAAGGGGTAGAGGTGACGCGGCCGACGCGGAAGCGGACGTTGGATTCCGACTGGTGTTGTTGTTGGCATTATTGAACTTAGCGAAGCGAGGAGGTGGATCGCGATAGAACGTCGACTGCCCGTCCCAATCCCATGATCCGCCGGAACTTGACTTGCCGCGCGCTGCGCGGGAAGTGGATGTAGGCGACGTATTTGCGGTAACTGTGTTGGACGAGGGAATAGAGATGTCGGCGTAAGAGGACGAAGACGACCAGTCTTGAGTCTGTGAGGAGCGGGAGGACTGAAGGAGCGATGACGCTTGCGAAGCCTCAGAGGAGGGGGAAGAGGAAGTCGTGGGGCCGTTCACGGATCCTGGCGGCGGCGTCAATGGCCGTCTGTGGGAGGGCAGAGAGGTTGGTCGCGACGACGACGGTCCGTTTGGAGTGATGCTAGGGGCGCGACTGGTCGAGGCTGCGGGTGAGTCGTCCTCCTGAGAATGAGACCTTGACGGGCGATCGGCCGAGTCCATCTGGCGAGACGAGGGAGATGCCTTGGGCGTTGTTGCATCCTCCACGGCGGTGCGCGCGGAAGAGTGTCGTCTATCCTCCTCACCAGCAGACCCGGACGACAATGATGCTGCAGCGCCTAAAAGGTCAGGCTTGTTGTCCATCGGCGACAGGCTGGGTGAATCCTCCGAGGAGGCAGTAGTCGACCGCTTCGTCTGGGCTCTGAGAATATCCTTGAACTTCTTGCTGGACAGATCCTTCAAGGGATCCTTGCCTCTGCGGCGCCGCTCCTTAGAGCGGGAATTCTTTGGATCTTTCGCGGGGCGGGCGTTCCCACCCTCCTGGAGAGCGGTATTCGCCGCCGCCGGAGCCTGATCAGACTCACCGTCCCTCTCCCTCGATACATTCGACGCAAGGCCAGATAGATGAAGAGCAGCGAGCGTGGACTGAACGAAGGAGGAGCGACCTGTGCCAGGGTCGGGGTCAGTGTCGGGGAGTTCGATGGCCGCCCGCCGCTTGCCGCGCCAGAGGAGAACTGAGCTGGTCGCGAGCGTAAGAGTCGCGAGGGTCGCGAGCAGAACACGGTTGTCGTCGTGCAGCCAGGCGTTGGCTTGCTTGCTGTCGACGTCTGCCATGTACGCTCGCCGCGGTTGACGACGTCGAGATACTCAAAGTCAAGCGGACCCAAATCACTTTTGATCTTCAATCTCCGCCCCCCAATATGGCATGCGGCTCCCACGCTGCGGGCCTGGTACCTTGGCGTCTGTCGCCTCGCTGGCAAACGTTCGATGCCGACATTGACCACGCTGTTCCACCTTTCTTCCTTCGACGAGCACGGTCGCATGTGCTGTCGCTCGGATCATTCTGGAGAGCCGTCTCTCGCCACCTGAGTCCGTGTATTCTCCACTGTCCGTTGCGCGGTGGGAATTATTCCACAATGACTACCCCTCCATTGGACCCGATTTTGTTCTCGATGGAGTAAGTTCCTTGTGCACGATACGTGCGCTCCGTTGAGGCGTGCACGTCAATGCCTGCACTTTCCGACAGACAGGAATCATGTAAGTCACTACAGATGAGCTTGATATAGCCTTCCTTGCGCCCCCACGCGGCGGCCGGCAGGTGCTCGAAGACATCAAAAGAGAAGGTTCTGGTTTATGAATGTTCACTCTGGTATGTAGACTACAATGTTTCTCGTGCTCGGTAGGCATACTCTCCTACATCCATACTGAGCATGTAAAACATCCGAGTGGATCCTAAACGATCGGAATCTTGCTGATCTTATAGACCCCAGGATCACGGTCACGAAGATCAGAGTTTAACCTCGTCAAATCGTCAAACTCTTGGCAAGTGCTAGCGCCCTGCACTAAACCTGCCAAAGATGACAGACACCAGTTTGTTTTAGCAATCGTGTACCCGCCTGCCTGCCGAGGAGGCGTAGTCTAACATTCTACTTTGCCTCACTCTGTGCGCGTGCAGGAATCCGATAACGCGGACCAACAATCAATTCCCAAGAATTCGTAGGGTTGAGTGCTGTTTTTTTTTCGACATATCTGCCCTCCGCACTTAGAGCCAGTTGCCGGATCGATATCTTGGCGAATTCCCCGCGCGCCAGGAAAGTATGCGATCATGCCGACACGCATTCAATCGGAATGGATGCAGTTTTGTCGCGCAGATATCGGTTCAAGTCTCACATATGACAGAGGTAAATCCGATACGTCCTCCAACGTTCGTTGCACGTACTGAATCCATGAAATCAAATTTGCAGACTGGTTTGGACATCATTCGTTCAAGATCGACCTGTGTGACCGTCGGATGTGTGCCCGAGCGCCCGGGAAAGCCTGTCTGAAGATTCAGAAATATCCGCCTTCCCCCCTTTTTTTGGTCCTGCGTGTCCTCGGCGGAAACAGAGAGAGCAGCGCCAGCTGCATGTTGTGGCTAGCAATTTCGCTCGAATGCCGCAGGGCCCATCTAAACCACGGCTTGATTGGCATCCACAACTCTTGTTATTCAATAGGTCTCCGCAATACTAGGACGTTTAGTGGCCTTCCCGGAGCTACTAGTCGGCTTACCCTTATAGAAGGCCAAATACACCGGGCCGTTGGAACGGATAATGGAACACGTGGCTGTTTGCGACGTCGGATCCCGTGTCAGTCTATTCCAGGACTTCACCGAAGTCTGCGCCCAGATGCGCGATCCAGGACGCGCCGCATATCAAGCTTCCGTCGACCAGTCAAATGACGACGCGTTGAATCAATGCGGACCCCGTCCCGATTCAGACGGAGAATTGTTGGTTGACTTACAGCAGCAAGACCGGAAACATCGACATGGTACTGCCACTGGCGCGACTCCTGGATGACGATGTGCAGGATCACGTCGTGAAGTTAACGGGACCCTGTTTGCGTCTTCGCTGCGTGTACGCATGCACTGCGACGTCCTCCGCGAGTCGACTGCTACTCGGAGAAGGACAATTGAGCCCAATTCATGTACCTTTCAGCCCCGCCTCTGTGCATACATGCACATTTTTTTCAAGACGCAGGATTCCATATCGGAACGCCCGAATCCTTTCGTTTAAGGTATCCAGAAGCCTCGCGCACAGCCTGGACAACAATATTCAATTTAAACAGTATATTAGCCTGTGGTGAGTTGGACATACGTACGGGCGTTCGTAGTGATCGATGTGCTGGGGCCTCTCCCATGCAGCAAGAAAAAAAGTGCAGCAAGACAAAATGACAAAATGACAAAATGACAACGAGGGGATTCGAACCCCTGCCTTCTTTCGAAGATGAGAAACCCGCATTGCAGGCAAGTTGCACGTGACAAATCACATGTTAACTTGAGTCACACGCCATAGACCGCTCGGCCACGTTGCCATGTTTTTAGTATGATAGTCGCAATTATGTACGCTCTGACTTACTTGTCGCAGAGAAAGTTGAAGAGAACTTGGGACGACTTTAAGAAACAGCCTCAGCCGAGTTAACAGGTTACAGAACAGGTTACAGGATATCTGGTCAGAGAACCGATCATCATACATATGGCACGCCCTCGACAGCATTTTCACCATCTACTCAAGCCCTTCAAGTCGACCATCGAAAGCCACGCACCGCCCCCTCACTAAGCTCCCGCAAACTCAAAACACCTCAGCCCATTCCCCTGTTCCACCCGCGAATAGCACAGCTGCTTCACCAGCACATCCACATGTGGGCGCATATCCCGCGAGCCGGACACGGTCAGTTTAGAGAGAAGCGGCAGCAGTGGGTTCTTGCTCCCCTCCAGGGCCCCGCGGAGCTGCGCCTCCGACTCGCCGACTATCAGCGCCTCGAGAACGCCGCGGACTGCAGCGCCTGAGAGCGTGAGGTGCGTCGCCTGGGAGAGCTGCGCCAGAAGGGGCTGCCAGACGTCCGCGACCATGCCCGGATCTGCTGCCGGCCAGACGTCGTTCCCTGCTCCGAACCGGCTTTGGAGGAGCGTGGAGATGTGCAGCGCCTGTGGCTCGGAGAGGAAGTTGTGCCACGGGCGCGACCATGCGGCGTCCGCGAGCGCGGTGAAGTCGTCCGGGGTGGGGAAGAGGGGTCGTGGCTCGGCGAGGATGAGAGCTTCGCGGTGTAGTTTTGCTTCGTCTCTGTCGAGGGAGCGCACGCGCATGAACCATAGGACGAAGGATGAGGAGTCGAAGGTATTGGTGGAACCGAGGGATGCCTCGCACGGCGGTGATGCGCACTCGCGCGCGACGGTCAGCTGGCCGGTTTTGTGAGCACAGGCAAGGCGGATGTGGTAGAAGTTGTCTTCTGTGTCCCCATCTTGCCCTTCCGCGGCGATGTCGAGAAAGCGGGCCGACAGAGCATCGGCGAAATGCATGCACTCTGCGAAGCGCGGCGAGTCGTCGCGGATCCGCAAGTCTAACTGTGCGGTCTTCGGGAGAAGGATAGCACTGAGCAGAAGCTTGACATCGCGCGCGCGGCCGGACACGCGCAGATATGCAAGCTTGTCGAGGGGGACCGCCGGCACGTCGGACGACGCGTTTTCTCGTGCTGGCGATGCGCCCAGTGGTAGTTGGAGGGAAAGCGTCTCTAGGTTCGGCGTGCGGTGTAGGAGGTGCAAGAGCTGCGGGATAGATGACGTCCAGACCAAATGCGCTTCTCGAAGATGGTGAAATGTCGGTATCACGTGCCAGACATCGTCTCCCTCCTGAGGGGACCGGGCATTGACCCTCCCCGCGAAGCCCTGCTCAACGTGCAGAGCCTGCACATGTGGCATCCAGCAGAGCAGCGTCACCAGGTCCCAGACGTAATACATGCTCCGGAGCCGCAGGTGCGTCAGCTCGCGCAGAACCGACGTGCGCACGTTCGTCGTCTCATATAGTTCCATAAAGCCGCCTCCGAGTTCCAGGGATCGCAGATGCGGCGCGGCTTTGAGCAGCCAGCGCATGTGCACGCCGTCCAGGCAGAAGCCCCCCAGACGCAGGTGCCGCAACGCCAGCGGCGTCGATACAAACGGGGTGTAGATGCCCTCGGATAAAGCGAGGCGGCGCACCGACGGGATGCGGTCCATCTTCAAAGGCAGGCCGATGAGACTCGATCGCAGGCCTTTGGAGACGTTCAGCACGAGGGTATGCAGGCCTGGTGTCTCCATCTCTTCAACGAGACCAATAAGTGTCTCTACAACGCCCATGAACGCCACCGTGGACGAGTTCGAGCCGCTATGGTTTGCAGACAGAAGGAGCGAGTGGACGCGGTGCATATTCCGTATAAGGAGCTCGAATCTGGACACCTCGTGGGCCCAACGGGGTACAGAGATTTCGATAGAGACGGCGACCGGGTGCGAGCGCCGTAGGCACTCTGCAAACCAGGGCACGGAGACGCCGGCGGGAATGTGCGTCCAGAGCGTGGGCGTCTGCAATGTGATAAGGCGCCAACGTCTGCAAACGTGGGAGAAAGGCATGCAGGTCGGCGAGCGTTGGTCCGCCAAGGGCATCCCGTCTTGCAGCAACAGATCCAGATTGAGTTGCTCGCGCTCACGGACGCAGATCCACAGTATCCCTACTAGGAGTTCGGTAAGAAGACGGGATATCGGGGCGTCGGACGCGGGTGTATGGTTATCTTGTTGCAACCTTGATCGGGTAACGCCGGCGGTTTGGATGTCCATGGTAACCCTGCTGGAAAGATATTTCGGTCAACCACGCTGGACGACAGGAACACTGGAGAAATGAGAGATCTCTCCGCTCCGTAACGCAAGTCAACGACGGCACACTGCTGGCATTGGCAGAGCTGCCCCAGTGTCGATGATATATAAAGCCGAGCAGGACGAAGCACTCACTGTAATGATGTGAAGACCTTTCCTCCTTCCATCGTCCGACTGTCAAGAAATTGTGCGGGGTATGGGGGTCTAGGGTCGAAGACCGGTCGAGATACTGGCCTACTCTGGGAGAAGTCGGTACGGTCTTTCTAGTGGAACCCAGGCGTCAAATCATGACGCTTCCCCGGTGGCAGACATGCTTTCTGTGGACATTGTGAGTATGTAACATGAAGGAAGCGGCGAGTTACGTGTCCACCTGATCAGTATCTTGATATCAGAATGCCAACTGCAGAGGCGTGGAATTAGGATGAACCATAGCTGACACTTCGTCCGATGGAAATGTACATTTGTAAAAATAGAATCTACGCCCGACCAAACGGGGTTGTTCTGCGTTGGAAGGCAGTCTTCTATGCTTGTTCGTGTCGCCTTACATAAGTATAGGCGTAGCGTCGCGCATGTTCAAACGTTCAGATAGCGCGCACGGAGACTGCCGCAAACACTGAAATGGACATAAGCTCCCTTCCATGCCTTCCACCAATGGCATAAGACCAGAAGGCGCCGGTGCGAACGCCGGACGAAATGCACGTTCCTTGCTCCAAACAGATTCGAGAGGTGAGTGGACGGTCAGTCATTCGAGCGGCGAGATACAAGAAAGCCGGCAAGATCACTACATAATAAAATAGGCAGCAAAACACACCAACCGCCCCACACTCCCTCAACCCGACGACTTTTCGGCCTGTTGCGCAAGCAGCCGTCTGCGAAAGCAAAAGTCAGGCAGACAAATTATAAGAAGTTATTCCACGCACTGTCGTGCAGCAAGGATCATCTTCGCCTTGCGCTCGCGGAGACTTGCCTCGCGCTTCTCTGCCGTATCCTCCCATGCTGCGCGTCCACCCGCGTCGGCTTCGGCTGCGATTTCTTCGGCCGTCGCTGCGCGCTGCTCAAGCTGAAAGCGTGAGATCAGGCTCTCGGATTTCTTTGCCGCTGAGGTAGAAGATCCGGTTGGTCGTGGGGGGACTGCAGGTGCAGGCGCACGGGCGGTAGCAGAGCGAGGATAAAGCGTAAAGTATGCCGGAGGCGGCTGAGCGAAGGCGATGCGAGGTCAGCATCAAGTGAGCGAGCAAGTGAAGGAGCGAACGCACTGCCTCCAGGAATCCACGCTCTATGATCTTATCCGACGTCTGCTGGACCGACCCTGTCCGCAAGAGGTCGTAATGGATGTTTTCCCTATATTTAGAGGTTAATAAGAAGGTGTATATCAACAAAAGGAAAGAATGATACGAATACGAACCTTGGCATGTCGGGAAACATTGTGCTAATGGTTTCGGTCTAGAACGTTGCGACCTCGTTTGCCTTCAGTTGTTCTGAGATGGAGGAGGCAAACGTACCATGTCGGGTGTCACCTTCTTAGGTCTAAACTGCAAAGCTCGGGCAGCCGCCTGCTCCTCAGAGGGCTCATTCTCTAGAGAATACACGTTTCAATTGGTTCGCGCGAGCGAAGTAGTATCTGCATAAGCACGTACTGGATGTGGTCGCCCAGCGAACAATAAAGACGATGACAGCGAAGGCAACAAATGCGTTGACAACTTCTCCCATGGACGCTACTGCAAGAGATAAGCGGCTGGCGGCGACGCGATGTGGTGGTGACGGTCGGCTTCAAGCGGTGACTCTGCCGCTGTGGCAGCGGAGCGCTCGTATCATGTGATATCGGCGCATCAAGCGCGCGTCGGGAGTGCGCCTGGCTGGTCGTCGTTCTTGTCGTCGACGAGCATTTTCTATCCATAGCAGCAACTTGCCACGCACCATTCTTCTTTCTACACTTTAGACAGGATAAACTCACCATATCTCTCTCATGTTCAGTCGTCAAATATCATCTTCCCGAAATGGGGTGAATGCTTTGTATTCAGCGGGTACATACTCGCGGGACACCTCCAGCACGACAATACGTCGACTCCGGCTCCTCTTGTGCTCTGTCTTGTGCCCAAACAGGAATTGTCATTGTATCTACTTCTCCTGCTTCAGTGCATGATCAGATAGCATCTTGTCACTGCTTTCTTGATCTACGTCTATCGAAGGCATTTTCTAAGGGCGCGAATTGATGCATAAGGGCGCTGTCGGATATCTGACTAGCGGTAAGAGTTGATTGTAAGTCTCTCGATATGAAAACTAAATGAAGGGATTGCTGGAGGTACAGTATGTGACGCAGCTCTCAGAGCTCAATAATCTACAAGTCTACGCAGCGCATCGTTGCGACGCAGCTACCGAATCTTACAAACTCGACAGTCAATTCCGTCGAGCAACATCATAGCAAAGCAGCCAGTCAATGCACACAGCGCATCTACCATCCAAACACCCTGCATACAAATCCCATGATCAGTTCGTCAGATCAACGGAGTGAAAATAAAATACGCACTCCTCATACGTCTCAACGCCCCCGCACGCCTTCCACAGCCCCCAGTCCATACCGCCCACAGCCCGTGCGGACGCATCGGCCATCTCCACCGGCCCACACGTCGCGAGCACCACACCGCACGGCCTGCCGCGGGGATCAACGGTCCTCCCGGTCTTGTATGCCGCCCCCACATCATCGGCCGCCGCGTTCAGCACAGCGGGGAGATTCGGCCGGCCGGGNGCGAGCGTGATCCGGCGGGAAGGGCAGGCACCGAGGGCGAGGTGGGCGCGCGGGTGTAGTGCACCGTCATGCAGAGCTGCAGCGTTGGCATTCTGGCGGCCGGGTGTTGGAGAAGGGCGGTCAACGTCGGGAGCAGATCGGTGATTGCGGCTGGAGGGATGGAGTCAAAATTAGGGGCGCGAAGAGAGGGAAAGATGGGCTTACAAGGCTGCGAGACGGACCANATTACCTCGATGGTGCACAGCCTGCTCTGCCCTGCGGCGTGNCGCTGCAGGAGGTCCTCGAGAACCGAGAGCACGAAGGTGATCCCGCTGCCGCCAGCAACGAGCACGGCACCCGAGTAGGATGCGAGCACGGTGTATCCCGGTCCGCCTGGTATAATGCCCCGCTGTTAGGCTATATGCTAGACAATATCCAAGGGGAAAGACTGACCGTATGGTCCCTCGACGATCACCCTCGCCTTCCGTCCCGAGTTCGCTTCCTCTTCAAAGGAACCTGAATATTTCTCTGCCATGTTCCCCCACTTCGAACTCCCCTTCGCAACGCCATACAACCAGCTCGTCCACGGGCCGCCCTTCTTCACAACGAGCTCCAGACCCGCACCGCTTCCCGCAGCAGTCGCAATCGTAAACGGCTTCATCGTGCCCGTGGCCATGCGTAGGGCTGTCTCCATCCACGCGAGCACGCCGGACGACGGGGGCANGACGGCGAGGCGGACGTGCTGCCCTGCGCGCCAGCCCGCGCTGATGCCGGGCACGGTGATCTGCGTGCTGCCGACGGACGAAAGCGGTGTCAGGGTTGCGGTCTGTGCGCGCATTTTGAGCAAGCGCAGGAGGCGATCGAAGGCGATGAGCGCGACTGCGGCGAAGATGTAGTTGTGGGTCAAGGGTATGTGATGATAAGCCTGGGCGAACGATCATCATCATTAGCATCTAATGCAGATTTAGAAAAGGGAGGCACATACGGCGATCAGAAGGCCGGTGAAGCCTACTATGTGGCTTGTCCAGAAGAGGGTGTACCACCTCTCGCGGACGTAGCGGGTTGAAAAGAGCGCGAGGATGTCGAGTGATATGAGGCCGGTGAGACCCCACCTGATGAACGGCTCCGACATGGCCGCAGCCACGGTACCGGCAATTGACCACTTGTAAACTAGCAGCACGATTGTTCAGCAAGCGTCAATAGCTGAAGCCAATGAATGGGCCTATGAAGACGTACTGAATCCCATGAAATGGATATTGATTGCAAGGACAACGATGCGACCAGCGAATCGATGTATGAAATTCAACTATGCAAGCGTTCGTGAATATTTACTGTAAGCGGCGCACGAAAAGCTGACCTTTTCATACGGAATGCCGCTCAGCAAGCTCACAACGTTGTTCTTGTTCGCAAGAGCGACCACAATAGGGACCTGCGAGATCGCGATGAACCCCTCACGCGTGTTGTTCGTGAACGGGTCAGATTTGAATGTCCCGGCGTACAAGAGGATGCCAAAGTAGACACCAAGGATACAAAGCCTGCCGAGGGAGAATCCCGGCGCCACACGGTAGTGTAGAACGTAGCCTACGAATGGATGGATATATGTGGACCAGCGCGGCGAGCGAATGGGCAACTTCGGTGTTCTGGCATCGGCGGCGACTTTGCTCTTGCACAGACCGCCTGAGTGTAGCATCCACCCGCTCCCCAGTGAGGAGACATCGAAGAAGCGGGCAAGGGCGCGAGGGAGGGTCGTCAGGACATAGAGACCGAACAGCGCGAGGAGGAGGATGTCGATGTGAAAGACAAAGTCGACGGTGTCGAACATTGCTGGGGCGGGCTGAGGTGCGGCCGACGCTGAGCTTGCGGCAGAGCTAGGCCCTGTGGCAGAGGGCGCGGACATCCCTGTATAGCCAGAGAGCGGAGTGGAGGGTGCTAACCTGAAATGCGCGTTCTTGATATATACCAGAAGGCGATCTAACACGTGGAGAAGACACAAGCCGAGTCTGCATCAAGCCGACAGCTGGACGACACCATTGATGGGCCAAAGAAGCAGCGTCGCGGACGTGGATCCAATGGGATCATCGAAACCCGTCTATCATGCAGGTCATTACCAATACGCTGACAGTGAGCGCAAGACTGCTGGAGATAACGCAAAGAGTACAGCATGAAGGGTATCATACCCTCATGAACATGCAATGGTAACGCATTGAGTTAATGACCGAAGGAAAAAAGCAACTTCCGCGGGCGACGTGCGGCGGTCAGTACTTCCTGGAGAAAATGTGAGAGATTGCTGCCTCAAGGGGATACAGGCGCGTACTGCTTCAAGGCTTGCGCTGCAGAGCAGCCGTCAATCGGCGTGACCGAGCTGACCGAGGAGCGAGGAACAGGCGTCGTCCATCATGATCAGAAGCCGTCCATGGAAGTACTGCGGAGTGCAGGTCCAAAGGTGGCTGTGTAGCACGATGTGGTCACTGATGCCATCGAAGCAAAGAACATCTGCAGTAGATAAGTAGCACGATACCGAGAACTTGATGTGCGATCATCGGCGTGAACCGGTAGTACAATACACCTCGACGACGCATGCTGCATAAAACGAGCAGCGATTGTAGCATCTGGACGTCTCCTCTGTATCTCGCATTGGGCGTGAGGGAAGTTGAAAGCCCTGTCATAAGCGATTGAGCATCGATCGGACCAAGGCTGAGTCCGTGATGTGCGTCCTTCAGGCCTCAGGGCCAGGCTCCAGCGCTCCAGCAGATCATTTCCAACTCCGCGAAGCTGAGCGCTGACCGTCTTCGTACTCTCCTAAAGGCGAGCAGAGTCACGAACGGTTAACAGGACTACTGGCTCACCAGTTCAACGTTCAAGACGGACCCCGTACAGTACAGCGAGCGTTATCCCGAGACAAACTCCACCGTCCCCTTTCTGGAGTTGGACAGATAACCGTACTGTTTTTGTTGTGATCGATTGGAATCGTGTACTGGAGCTGAATTATGACAGTTGTTGATGCAGCCGAGTACTGTGACGATAGCACTTACATTGCATGCGACCGGGTGCTATGTTGCCGCCAAAGCATTGACGGAGGTTGCCCGCCTACTGACTTCCGCGTCATCCAGAGATCGCCCTGCACATACTCAATTAACGGCGCCCAATGTCGCCCAATACTGCTCCCGGCGTACGTATTGACAGCTGAACTGAGTGTTCTCTTTGCTCCATCCACGAACCCGTACGCCAAGGGACGATACTTGTGCTGCGCATTGGCACGACGTAGACCGATATGCCCGGCCAGGGCTATCCGAGTTTAACGATATGTCAATGCCCGCCCACAACGGAAAGAATCACTCCCGCTTGAGTATGATCGGCGCAGATCCGGATCAGATGTTTCCGTCAAACTAACTGGCGATCTACAAATGTATTATGAAGTGCTTACCCTCTCACTCGAGGAATCGAGCGTAATCCCGGGAACTAAATTCGCTCCGCGCTCTACATACGATGTGAGGACGAATTCGAATTTGACCTCCGTTCAATCTCTAGAGGCCGTAAAAGTAAGTAACAGGACGGCATGCGATTGTATGTTTGCGGAGCTGCTCAGGATCGTCGCGGTATACGAGTCATATTCTGCAGTTGGTGCGTTCAATATACCACCTTTCATACAAATGCCTTGGCATACAGGAATGGCAGATCGTGTGAACGCGATTGGCCTCCCGAATGCTGGACCGGTGGTTACAATGTCGCCAAGGCACGCTGGAAGCATGGACGATAGGCGTTGAGTCCATTCCAGGACATCGATCCGCGTAACGCCGCCACAGTATCAAAAGGAACCTGGCGTCCGGTTCGACGAGTGAAAGGAGCGACGGACTGCCCCTGACGCCGCTTTGTTCGGAGATATTCACAAATGCGAGAGCCCAAACATGAAGACATACGTGGTCGATCGTTGATTTAGGAAGGACCATAGACTAAAGAACAATCCTTGTCCAGGGTGGCAAAGCTCAGTCAGTTATGTCATTCACCGTGTTCAAGAAAGCGCACTCACTTGAAACTATAAACGGGCAGCAAACTAAGGCACATTACCCCAGATGTCAGTTCGTTCGCAACGATGAAGACATTACCTTGGGCACAGGCACATCTCGATCAATCTCCCTCTGGGTGTATATGTCCGTGACAGGCTTCCGCAGACGTTGAAGTCAACAAATGGGCACGACTGCGTGCCTCTGACCGTGAGCCGCGGCGGCAGGAGAACAACAAGGAGCTAGCGCCCGTCGGGAGTTTGTTGTTTGCAGAGGTTGAGCGGCGCATTCACGTTATCATCTTCCGAAGCTGCTTGGCGTCGAGTGTGTACGAGGCGCGGCGGCTGGCCGTGCATGGGGATGGGTTGCTAAACGGGAAGAAGGTACGTGGCAGTCATGCCTAGTCGACGCCCTTAGCTCACCTCCATTCGCATGTAGCACCAATACGCCAATACAAGTCTCGCATCCGAGGACATGGTTTCTGTCAACCCAGAAGCCATTCGTTTTCTCAAAGAGAAACCCGAGCCGGAGATCGAAGATGACGCAGCTATTGGGCTAGTGAAATGACATACCATGCGGAGCATGGCCCGTGTAAACGAGAATACTTTAGCATCCCGCATGTCGCCCTGCGCGAGTTGGACGGGCTGAGAGGATAGGCGGTCGCTCGTCCAGTGAGCGGTTGGGAGCAAGCGGCAAGACTGGCGCGATGCACGAAGAAGGGTGAGCCAGCGCCAGCGCAAGAACCATGTAAAAAAAATATACCGTGCGGTTTCGTTCGCGCGTTCTCGCTCGCATAACTGTTGTAGATGGCGCCGGTCGGCGCCGGTCAGCGCAGGATCTTATAGACCTAGATGTCGACGAACGCGAGCCCAGCGCGCGCGCGACACGACCCAATCGAATGACAACACTCGCCTGATTTCGTTCCGAGCAGACGAAGCCTGACCGTCGCAGCGCCGAGTCCAGGCCCGGGACGCATTCGTAGCCAAAAGCGCGAAAGCGATGCCGGGGCGCGGCGAGATCGACACAATCGAGCATCGCGCGCAGCGAGCGGGCGGCGGGAGCGGGCGGAAGGCGGAGGCAACGAGCGAGGCAGCACGGACGCCATCTGAGACAGGAGGTCCCACCCGACTACTTAATCACCTAAGTGGCCACATTGTATTGTCAGCCTTTACCATGCCAGCCCACAGGTCCAAGGCAAAGATGCGCCTTACTATGAATACAGCGACCCGTGAGTTTACATCTTTTGTCAAAAGCGCGAGTGCTTATCATGTCCGAGCAAGAACTCGGTAATGTGGCCAGCCGGGTGGGCGATCTCACTACCCAGGTGGACGATCTCGCCGATGGGCTGAGGGTGATGGAGCAGCAGCAGGCAATTATAATCGAACAGCTGGCACAACTTATACGGCTGCTCCGCGAACGTAACACTTGAAAGTCTACTTTTATGTAGCTTATGTTTGCATCTGCTGGCTTTTTGCTATAGTCCACCAATCCGATGAGCAGGAGTAAACGCACGAGGCTATCAATTACTTAACGAAATAATATTCTACTGTCTATTCTCAGGCATGCGCGCCAACTGCCTCTTGCTCCGCATCCGCGGGCGCACCTTCGAGTACCACTCCCACGCTAACCGGACGATCTCACCATCGGCCTCGTACGGCGTCGGAATCTCTGAGTAACCTGGACGCGCAGTCGGATGCCGGACATAGATGGCGGAGCACGTCGCGAAAGAGACCTCGAGGTATGCAGGGACGAAGATGAACGGGGACGCATAGGGTGGGAGGTTGAACGGGGTGAGGTCGGAGCGCTTCTTCGATTTCGGGGATTTCTTCTTGGGAGCAGCCTCCTTCGCGGAGGACGCGTCGGCCTCTGCGAGCTCAGACTCTGATTTCGCAGACTCCTCGCCGTCTTTGGCCCCGGCTTCGGTAGAGGATGGTTCGCTCTCTGCCTCCGACTTCGCCTCGACTTTGTCCTCCTCGGCAACGTCTGCGTCCTCTTCGACCTCTGGCTCGGGCTTCTCTTTCAGAAAACGAATGGCTTCTGGGTTGACGGAAACCATGTCGCCGGGTGCAAGACGCGTGTTTGCGTTTTGGTGCTACACGCGAGTGGAGATGAGCTAAGGGCGCCGACTAGGCATGACTGCCACGTACCTTCTTCCCGTTTAGCAACACGTCCCCATGCACGACCAGCCGTCGCGCCTCATACACACTTGAGGCCAAGCAGCTCCGGAAGATGATCACATCAATGCGCCGTTCGATCTCTGCGAACATCAAACTCCCGACGGGTGCCAGCTCCTTGCTGTCCTCCTCCTGCCGCCGCGCCTCACGATCAGAGGCGCGCGGGCGTGCCCATTTGCTGACCTCAGAATCTGCAGAAGCCTGCACGCGCCGTGGGCGGACATCAGGGAGTGTACTAGGGAGGTACCACCGCTTAAAGATCTTCTCGTTGATGAAGTCGCCGTGGTATGCGCGCACGAGCGCCTTCGCGGCCCAGCGCTGCTGGAAGAGCGTCGCCTGCGTGCGCGTGAAGTCCGTCTCCTTTCTCAGCTCGCCCAGTGAGCGGCGCCAGAGGTTGTAGAGATTGTGCTTGGACCAGCTCTGTTGGCAGTCAGCAACTGCTGTCATCGAGTATGATAATTACATACCATGCGGGGCATGGCCCGTGTAAACGAGAATACTTTAGCATCCCGCATGTCGCTCTGCGCGAGTCGACGGGCCGAGAGGTCGGTCGGTCGGTCGTCGAGTGAGTGGTCGGGAGCAAGTGGCAGGACGCGCCGACAAAATGCGGTGGCGCTGTCGGCGGACGGACGCGCTTGTCGCGCAAGCGCCTAACGCGCGACAAGCAACCCTGCACTTCAGCGTTCGTCACTGCGGTAGATATGGACCCATATACCCCGCGACCACGCAACGGCGGCCGCAAGAAGAACCTGACGCTCTCCGCGAAAGAGTATACCAAGGTACGAGCCCGTTTGTGCGCGCGAATTTGGGGGCTCACGCGTTTGCATCAGATAACCGGGACCATTGCCTCTGTGCGGCGGAACAGACAGATTTTCGACCATGATCGCGACGACGGGCTCGATGGGCGCGTCTCATCGGACTCGCGCGATGCTAGGCGATGGGGTGCGTATAAACCACCCGTCGAGCCTTGGCTCCAGGCTGACGTTTACCAGGGCCAGTCGAGCCGTCGTTTATCGCTGAGGAGTCTTTTATCCGAGCTCCATTGAACTCACGCGTCGTCTCTGGACGCGGAGTGCCGAAGGGGAAGGGAAAAGCAAGGGAGGATGCGCTGGACGAGATGCCACCCGAGATACAAGAAGCCGTGATACTCGAAGACCTGTCTTATGTGCTGATGGTGCGTTCTCTGTCCATTGCAATAGGCAGACTTGAACACTACTCTAGGGGATAGAAGGCACCTACATCACATATCATGAGGATTATTCGCCTGAAGATGACGATCCATTGCAAGGCATCCGTTTTACGGTTTCTCGGCGCTTAGGCAAGTTAAACTGTCCCTGCTGCCAAGCATGATCCTAATGCGCGATCTGCAGAGCCGTCTCTCCGCGACCTTGTGGAAAGGATATTGCCTTTAGCCACTTACTACACGGCAATCTCTTCATTCATAGAGCTTCGAAGTCACTTCGATTTTGGACTCGTTAATCACGCATTATGCGCCGCTATACGTGACATGCTCAAGGTCGCTTCAGTTATCTGATCTTTTTGCTAATCTTGTCTCATGGCTGCGACATACAGGACTATCAAACACTTTTGTCCCAGCTTGAGCACGCATTCAACACCTCCCCGCAATTTACCCTGCAAAAGCTCTGGTTCTACGTCCACCCAACCGTGCACACCCTCTTCCTCATCTATCAGCTCATAACCGAACTCGCCACGGCCGACGACACAGCCGGCTCCGGCGCCTCGTCGCCTCTCGCCTCGGACGACGAAGACGAGGCGCGCAACGAGGCACTCGGCCTCGGCGGCGCGAAGCTCAAGGCCGTGCTGTCCGGTATCGAGAACGGCGGCATCGACGCGAGCAGCATCGCCGTGAAGGGCGGAGAGGTGCTCACCATCCTCTACGAGCGCATGCAGAACATGTCGGGCGATCCCGCGGCGCGGATGGTGTACAGCACGCTGCTGAAGGCGGCGGGCAAGCCGTACGTCGACATGCTCCAGAAATGGACCAAGACAGGAAGCCTGGCCGATCCGTATGAGGAGTTCTGTGTCAAGGAGAGCAAGTTTATCAATCGGGGCACGCTGGAGATGGACTATACGGATGAATACTGGGAGCGCCGATATACGGTAGGTCTTTTGTTTTATAGGCGAAATCGCGCTGCTGATGGAGGAGCGATAGTTGCGAGACGGATCGACGATGTCTGCGTTTAACAAGAGGCACCAGGCGGGAGTCCCGCCTCCGCGCGCAGTCGGCGGCCATCTGCCAGGCGGAGCCTGTGTGCCGCCGCTGTTGGAAGGCTGGAAGCACAAGGTCTTGCTTGCGGGAAAGTACCTGAACGTCATACGCGAATGCGGGATCGAGATTGGGAAAGCCTCTGGATCCTCGGAGGACGGATCCATGGACGACGAAAAGTATGTCCTCTGATGCATTTGCTGTCCTGATTGGCTTGACATCTGCATGCAGATTCTTCAAGACCATCGAGGACGATTACACGCACGCGAATCGCACTCTGCTACAGCTGCTGCTCAAAGACCAAGAGCTCATCCCCCGTCTCCGGTGTCTCAAGCGGTACTTCTTTCTGTCCCATGCCTCCTTCCTCACGCACTTCCTGGACCTGTCCGGCGCCGAGCTGCGCAAGTCGGCAAAGTCCGCATCGCTGGTAAAGCTGCAGAGCTTGCTGGATCTGGCTCTCGGCGCTGATGCTCATGGAGACGACATGCTGCTGCGCGACGATATCAAGGTCACCTTGGCGACCAGTGGTTTGTACGACTGGTTGCTGAAAGTGACGTCTGTCAACGGCGAGATTGAGGATGGTGACGGCGCGTCGCCCCATGAAGACAACCGTAAGGAGAAGGAGAAGGCAAAGGACGACAAGAAGCAGATCATTGGTGAGGCTCTTGGTCTTCACCCGGGTAGTACATTTAACCTGACCCATCATAGCTCTTGACGCGCTCACTCTTGACTTCAATGTCAAATTTCCTCTGTCCTTGGTCATCTCCCGCAAGACGATCCTACGTTATCAACTGATCTTCCGCTTCCTCCTCCATCTCAAACACGTCGAGCAGGCGCTTACCTCCATGTGGATCGAGCAGCGCAGTCCCGCCTGGCGAACTCCGATCCCCTCACATCCAGAATTCGAAAAATGGCGTTTGAGGCTGTTTCTGCTGCGGGCGCGCATGCTGGCGTTCGTGCAGCAGATCCTTGCGTTCGTCACGTTCGAGGTCCTGGAGCCGAACTGGCGTGCGCTGGAAGCGAAGCTGGCGAAAGTGACGACTGTGGACCAGCTCCTGAGAGACCACGTCGATTTTCTGGACACGTGTTTAAAGGAGTGTATGCTCACGAGCTCGAAGCTGCTGGGGGTGCGACTCATCGTCACATTCTTCTTTCATGTTACGCTGACGCTATGTCCAGGCATACTCGCGCTTGATCGTGACGTGCTCGACCTTCGCGCTGTATACGGCCTCGTTCACGAAATCGGCAAACCAGGGATTTGCGGCCCCAGATGGCGATCAGGGCATGGCACGGAGATGGGAGGTCTTGGGCAAGTTTGAGAAGAACTTCCACCACTGGTGAGGGTGCTCGTGATGTCTGACTTTTGATTTGCTCACTTTGCCATGATTTTTTCAGGTTCAAGGTGAGAAATATGGCGCTTGCGTTTTTCTGGCAGCGTGAATTGACAGTTGGTTACGCAGGTCCACCTGGACTGTGTCCAGTTCTACGCTTCAAGCGAGAACGTCTCGCTCCTCCCTCTTGTCGTCCGCCTGAGCAGCATCAAGGGAACCTCGATGTGAGGCCCTCGGGCTAGGGCTCGGATGTCCGAGCCATGCTATGGACTGCAGAAGTATCTTGGCAGTATTTCAGTGCTTCGTCCTGGGCGACCGCAGTTGTGTGGAAGCACCGTGCGCCCACGGAGTGCGCTTCAGTGGCGATATTCCCTCTTCGTGTTTCAGCACCGGAGTACTGCGGCTCGGCGATCCTCAGGCCCAGCAACAACGCGGTGCCCAGTTGTTGCCGGACGGCGTAATATTCGCCTTCATCGACGGTCGGTGCGCAGCAGGGCGAGACTCGGATTTTCCGGTTTGGGCTTGTCACGATATTGTCTACGTACGCTTGGTAGACCCCGCGGAGGCCGATGTAGGAGAGGATTTGAGCGTTCTAATGCAGATTTTTGCTCGATGACTGATAGCTCTTCAGCTTCGCACCGCCGTTGTGTCCGACAGACTGACGAACTGCACCGGCGACGGGCGTCGGGAGTAAATGAGCCTGGGAACCGGTTACCTTATCGACCAATAATATATACAGTGTGCTGCCGCCGCGCCAGTTCGCCTCGTCGAGGCTGTACACCGCCCTGCGAAGTCCTCTGATACTTATACCCCCGACTGCGTCTGACAGACGCGGCCAGCACATTCCTATACCACAACCATGCCCGCGACCGCGCCGAAAGCAAGAGTGCCCGGGGAGACGGAGGCGACGATCTTCGCGTGGGAGATGGCGCCGTACAAGCAGCCGACGTCGCTCCTCTCGCGCATTATCTGGGGGTGGAGGGTGTGGTTCGAGGCGACGTTCGTCTTTACGCTGCTCGAGCCCTGGGAGAAGCTGTTCCTCGGTGCGTTGTGGCGTCCGTTCCGTCGTAGTGCGCGTTATTGAATGCGGGCGACGTGCAGTGCTCATCATCGGCAGCGCGATGGGGCTGCTGCTGACGGGGATCGTCAAGTACCTCCCGCAGCACCTCGTCTTCCTGTATCGGCGTGCGCTGTACTACCTGCTCGGGCAGGAGCAGGTTGACTGGGCGTCGGTGCAGCGCGCGGGGTCGACGGTGTTGGGCGCGTTAGGTACGGGGTCAGCGAAGACGGAATTATGATTGCAATGTTCATCCGGTGGGATGGCACCTGGTGCGTCCAAATCCTCTGTTCTCTGCTTCATGCAAGCTGACGTGCGTGGTCTCATTAGATACCATTATATATCTGTTACTCTAGACAGTCTCCAAACGGACTCTTAGTTCAGCTCTTTGATGTGCAGGCCATGCAGCCATGCCGCTCAAGCCGTCATAAAATAGGACACCATGCCGGATTATTTCATATAGGCCGACATCGTCCTTGATGGTATAATCTTCGTCGATGAGGAATGATTCCATGGTCTACACTTTGAAATCAGGTCGTAGCCGCGATGGATAGTGGAACACCTGAGCCCGAGACGCAGACAAATGGCTGTCGTCGCTTGACCGAGCTAGAGCCGCACCAGCAACCCTTGGAGCCCGGATCGTCTGTTGACCTTTCCCCTTAGACTCGTCCCTCTTCCACGAGTCCGGCATACTTCTCAACGCAACCGAAATTTGCGCATCATGTCAGTGACCTTCGCGCATGCCGCAAGCTGCAGGTAGCGGCCTGCAAGGCTTCGCCAGCTTGATCAAGAGAGTGCGCCTGATCGCCACGAAGACTCAAAGCTGTATATTGCGTTAGGACCCATTGACGTGATGCACTTTGTCCCATCGTATGCTCGAATGCGACCAACCACTCCCACGAAGCAAGGTCATCTTCTACAGACCTGGAGCCTCCGTAGAGCTATACAATCCGAACCTTACAATGCAATATTGCACATTTAACACATCATCCCATCATGTCCAGTCGCGGACACACATCTTCCAAGCATCACCAGAAAAAATGTTTCGATATATGTAAATGATGGTATGCTATACATATGAAAGTGTATTAATGACAAAGCCAAGTAGTAAG
>SFCI01000277.1:0-26939 GCA_004681135.1 Hericium alpestre | reverse complement strand
AGCGTGCGCCATGGCAGCCTCGCGTTCGCGCAGCTCCCGCGCGCCGGACCACAGGTTGACCTGGCGAATGACTTCGTTGACAGTAACGACGACGTTCGCGCGCATGCGGTTCTGCACGGGGTCGTCACGCACACCTTCCCACAGCACTGCGATGCTGACTTCAATCTGGAGCACCAATGAGCTAGAATCAAGTGAAAGGAACGCATGTACATACCTTCTCGGCGAGATCGCGCAAGGGTCCTTTCACTGCTTCGCCGACGGCGTCTGCTGCCTTATTGAGGCGATCCATAATGGCGCTCGCACCGCCGTTAAAAATACGGTCCCGATTCTCGTCAATGAAGTTGTGGAAGTAGGCCTGAGATGTGTAGGTCAGGCAGTGAACTAGAAAGCGAAGGCGAGTAGACACCCACTTTCTGACGCGCGACACTCCCTGTGCCACGCTCCTCCATCGCTCGGTCGTACGCAACACGCAGCTGGCCCTGCACGCTGGGCGTCAGGCAGCGCGACACCTCCTTCTGCTGGCTGGTCATCGTTTCGCGGACGGTCGCGATGACTTGCTTGCTCGCGTATTGGACTTCGCGCTTACATGCTTCTCCTTGAGCCCTCACGCGGTCCCTCAAGCCGGGCGCAGCGGAGTTCTCGACGTCCTTCAGCACCTTGGTAATGGTCGCATTGACGGCAGCTTCGAAGGTCGCAAACAAGTCAGCTTCAAAGACTTTGGACCATGAGGAAGCGATGTTCTTCGTCATGGGCGTGATCAACTCCTCGTTGAGATCGCGACGCCAGGCCCCATGCCGACGTAAAGCTAGGGAACAAAGTCAGGTATATTACAGGGGAAACAACGGATTACCACTCACTGGCACGATACGTCGCCCAGTGCATACCGCCAGCAAAGGCATCTGAAGTCTCGAGGGCCGCATCGGACGCCTGCCCGCGATGAGATGTCAGAATTAGACTAAAACTGACAAAGGAAGATGCGTACCAAGGCTGCTCCGACCTCGCATTTCTCCTGAAGACCGTTTCGGAACTCGGCCTTTAAGCCTGCAACAGTTTTATCTGCCACAGCCCCAAATTCCTACAAGAAGTGTGGATAAGTTCTCCTTGCCGTATAACGAATAGAAGCTAGAAGCACTCGTACCTTCACAAGGCGCGGCGCGATGCCTATGGGTTGTCCATACGCGTCGACTTTCGGAACACGCTTGGGCGTAGGGGGCATACGGATCATGCCACCGTGGCCACCACCACGGCCACCAGTCAGGGCGCGCAGGACATCGAGGTCGTCGTAACCATCAGAGCTGTATCCGTATTCCCGCGCGCCCCGTTCAAAAAAATCCAGGTCATCCCGGTCTTCATCCTCATCCTCTTCATCCTCTTCGTCTTCATCTTCTTCAGGATCGAAGTCAGTGTTCACTTCTTCCTCGGTGAAACCCGATTCCCACTTCGCCTTGAGCGCAGCGCGGTCAGACTCCGTGACCTCGCCTGCGCATTCGATGTATTGCTTCACGGAGTTGGCGAACGTCTTGAGGTGGGTGAGGAAACCGCGAGCTGCACGTTCGCGCGAGGAAACGGTCAAGCTGTGGCACCAGTCTTGCAGCTCGGGAATTCCGGTATGGTCTACGTTGGAGAAACAAGTAGGTTCACCGTCTCCTTTGACTTGACCTAGTCGAAAGATGTCAAGAAATCAGGCGTCAAGAAACAACAAATGCGAAACTTACCCTTCAAGCGGACATAGTCTCGGGAGGAGCAAGTGAATACGGGAAGGTCTATGGCGGAATAATCACGAAGATTGACCGTTGGATCGAAGGCATCTGGATTCTGCTGCTCGGCCGAAGCGTCTACGCCAGGGTTTCAGCATAGCAAAATGGATATCCGTTGTCAACATACCGTCAAGCTCCTTCAATCCAGTACGGAAATCTTCTTTCAGAACACCTCTAGAGTACTGTGATTACGGGATGATTTTAGCAGCGTGGCAACAACTGAAGACTGGACTATACCTTAGACCTCTCGAGCGAACAGAATGCGTTTTTCTCCCTCTGCGCTTTCGTCTGCTTCTTCTTGAGGATAGCAAGTGCGTCGCTCGCTTCTTTCTTCGTCTTCCTCGCTTCATTGAGGTGTTCTCTACCGGACTTGATGAGCGCCTTAGTCTCTTCGATCCTTGCCTTCAGAGTCTCTACGGTCACTTCCTCCTTCTCTTCTTCGTCCTCGTCATCTGACGCGGTGTCCGACTTGGCAGCGTCCGAGCCGTCATCGTCATCATCGTTCTCCTTATCACTATCGGAGTCGGAGTCGGAGTCTGCGACAAGGAAATCGTCAAGATCGTCCATGTCGATGTCATCGTCGTCCGCGTTGCGCTTGCGTTTGGCGGAACCATCCTTCCCGCCGCGCTTGTTCTTGCGCTTCTTGTTCGCCTTGCCGGAGCTGCCCGTTAACACAGGTGTGAATGACTCGCCGTTCTCGAGAGCCTCCATGTGCGCCTGATGCTCCTTGAGGATGTCACGGACATCTTTGAGCTGTTCCTCGATATCTGCCGACAAGCGTTAACGTTCACTCATACACTGGCAAAGAAAACCTGCAACCTTTTGCCATGGCTTTCGCTTCGGATTCCTTTCGTTTCCAACCCGAGGACTGCTCGACACATTCGTCAATGCGGTCTTCGATGGCTTCCAATTCTACATTGTCCGCGAGACCCAAGCCACCGATGACCTCGGAACAAGAAATATCATCACACTTGGTGGCTGCGATGGAAACCGTTGAGAACGGTTGGACACTAAGAATGGACAGGCCTTACCGATGAATGTAATGACGTGCGCATCATAACTAGATAGAAGGATATCAGGTTCGGTCTCTACGATCTGAGGGGCATGTTCGACTTACTTTCCGTCTAGACATCGAAATTACAAGAGAAGGTATTAGTTGCGAACAAATGTCATGCGATGCTCCTGAATCTTACCCACTGTGGAGGCGAAGTCAAGTCAGCCAATTGTTCATGAACAGTGATAAATTATACTCACTCATCAGTTGCGTCTTGAAGGCGTCACCGAGTAAGTCTTAAAAAATCCATTTTTCAGTATGACCACCTTGGCGCAATTGGAGCTGCATGCACCTTTCGCGGTTTTGTCGTCGACGGCCCTGGTGATTGGGGCCATGATCCAAATGCAGTTGCATTTCTTCATATAGTCTTTTGCAATGCTGTTTCGTGCTGCGTTAGCATCGGCGACACCAGGCAAATCGACCAGAATGGCGCCAGTCGACAAGGCACGCGAGTTGCATCTGACGTTGACCAGACGGATGAGTGGCCATAGGGCTGGACCATCAGCGTCATCTTTCTTCTTTGATTTGTCTCCGTTGCCTTGAAGCATTGAGGACAAGCTCTGATTTGTGTCTTTCTTCTTTTCCTTCTTGTCACGCTTTTGGTCCTTCGAGTCAATATACTTCGCAATCTCTTTTGCGAATGTCTTCGAGTCTTTCGCAGAGATTTTCTTCATAGAACCCAAGATCTTAGCAATTCCTGCGATGAACGTGAGAAACCGCCTTCGATTTAGCTGACCAGGATAAAAACTCACTGGGGTCGCGAGCAATTATTTGGTCCGCAGTCATCTTGACTAGCTGCTCCTGCTCGATGGAGGGATAGACAGCGTGAACCTGGTGATATAGTTAGTAAAACGATTACCGGCCTCAAGAGAGGACTTGCCTTGGACCATGCGATACCCGCGTCGCTGTTGAGGTTGCTTGTCCTCTTGATATTGCCATCTTCATCCACGAGATCGTCGAGCAGAACAGCGAGTTCATCCCTCCATTCTTTCTCAGAAAGAAATGAGACGTCTGCATCAATTGTGGGCTTGTCATGGTATGCTATCTCCGTGACCACTGCTGTACATGCTGTAGACGAGTCGTTAGTGTAAGGGCTGGCTTCCAAAGAAAATTCAACATACCTCTCATGCCGCTTGTTGGCACCACGTTATCTGAAAGAAGGTCAGCTACTTGCGGAAGGCACGAAGGACCTGAATATTACCATCAAGGACTGCATTCAACGTCGACGACTTGCCGGCACCGGTGGCTGCCCGTGCATACGGTCATGAAATAAGTGCATAATTGAGTGTCGAGTGACGTAGATCACATACCACCGCAAACTGCAATCATGGTCGTTGGAGATCCTTGGTTCTGCAGGCTAATTATCGCCGCGTTAGAAATATACCAAGAGACTACGCAGCATTGACAGCTACCTTTCGATTTCCCGCAGCCAAACCTCCTTGCGCAGTTTGCTGCCTAACTCGAGTTTGTTGATGTTATCCTTCAAGCTTTTCACCATAGAAAGACCCTGCTTCAGGGCGTTCTCGGGCGTGTAGTCGATATCGGTGGGCGAGTTAAAGATCGCAAAGTCAAATGGCTTCACATCCGCTACAGGCTTCGCGTCGCCTGCTACGGGCAGTTTGATATCCACTGGCTGGGCTAGCTCGTTTTTCAGGACTGGCTTCACATCTTGCTGAACAGATGTCGGGATGTTGGTCCCCGTCGAAGACGCCTGTGTTTGACGATCAGACTCGGTGGACAACGCGATCACGCGACGCGCCGCGACGAGACGCGACGACGCCAATTAACCCCGACGAGAACTCACAGTATCGTTCAGCTCAGATTTGACGCCCTTGACATTATTCAATGGTTCCTGTGAGGTCGTCGACGTGCTCTGAGGAATTGGTTGGTCCTGAGGTTCGGGCTTTATGAACTGTGTCTGTCGTCGATGTCGCGTACGACGCGCTCAGCGACCAGCGACCCGCGGCGAACGCACACAGGAAGACTCACAATCAAGGATTGACCTCCGAAGGGATAGGCCATCTTTGGCAGAGAGGCGCGCTCAATCACCAGAAGAAGAGAAGAAGATGGGATGTGAGAGAAAAGGGCAGCGAGGGGAAGGAGGGCGACACTTATTATTAAGCGATGGCCTTAATGGGCTTTGCGACTGCGTTGCCACACGCGCCACAAGCTCGGCAAGCTCATAACCCTTTTGTGGAATGGTCATCACAATGGCAAACAACGCGTCTGTGGCTGATCGAGGCAAGAGCGAGGCGCGATTGTCTGTATCTCGGCACCGAGTCACAACAATGGCGAATGCTTCAATACACGCGTACAGGTTCGACACAACTACTATCACAATGCATGGAGACAAAAGCGAGATGCTGCGTGCTATAGCTTTTGAGGATGCCAATGGTCCCTTAGAGTTCGAGCCACATCCTGCTCGACGCGAGCCACAGTCGGCAAGTTCCGTTCAAGAGGGCCCCTCGCTCTAGCAACGAGACCTCCTTGGCCTCTGAGAAGCGTGGCGCCTTGGGACAACCAGGGTTCTTCGAAGCCTAAAGATTCCCCGTCGTTGTCCGTATGGTCGTGGCTGTGGTCTGACGAAGCACAGTACAGACTCTGCGCGCTTTCAGGTTCGGCCGACATGGGGCGAGCATCTGACCCCACAGCGGAGAAGGCCCTGCTGTATCCAAAGTCTCGATCTGAGTCATCCAGCTCAGAACCAAGAACCACCAAATCATACTCATCAGCTTGAACTTGGGCAGTGGATAAAACGTCATCCGCCCAGTAAGCGCTAGAGTCCTGGTAGCCTTCCGATGCCAGCTGCATGTCATCCAGAGGATCAACATAGTCCGAGTAATTCATATGGTCGAAAAGATCTGGTTGATATATGCAAGACTCTTCCATACCATCTTCAAAGCCAAGAGCGAATGGATCACAAGTAACACAGTCGGAGGGTTCAATATAGCCGAGTGAGTCGCCAAGTAAGTTGCAATCGTCACTGAGAGCATCAGGAGTGGCATATTCTTCCATGTAGAGCAGAACAGAAGACGCCTCAGTCAGATATTGACTACCATGTCGTTCGAAAGAAGCTGGGGGCCTGGAGTCGGGGGTGGCATAGCCAATATTGTCGTAACTTTGTTCAGCGTTCGGTACGGATGATCCTAGATTCCTACGAGAGCTCCTCAGACTTGGATCGAAAGCATCAAATGCATGGAGTGCCTGTTTCAAGGAGTTGAGCGAAGATGGGACGACGGACGGCGCTGCAAGGGGATGCGCTTTAGATGATTCCGCACTGTTATTCCGTAGGCGCTCCATCGGATAGACAGACAAGTTAGCTGCATCCGGGTTTGCGAGCACTGCTGAGTGATTCCTCTCGTTCGCGTTCTCGCTGGGCCTTGGGTCTTCATGGATGTTATCAGGGACAGCGTAGGACGGAACCGCACTCGGGAAATACTTGGACGAGGTGGCAAGATCTTGCTTTTGCAACGCGTGCAGGATAACTTGAGAAGCCGACTCCGAAGGACCCAGCGACGAGCTGCGTTTCTTTGAATCCATGATGAACGCAGCAGTGCTGCCGGACGGGCCCACAGATACCGATCGTTCCAACTGTGCATGTAGAACAGGGATAACTGGATTGGATTCGAGCTGTATAACGGACCGATGCATATCATGACTTTCGGCAGCCGAGATGTTGCTGGCCTGATGTTGAATTAGACCGGAAGAACGATCTTTGACTTGGAGAACAACGACAGTAACTTTGCTCCGCTCGCCATCGGCAACAGGGACACCTGACTCCGAGGGTAGCGTGCAACTTTCATTCTCAATATCCCAGACAACAGACTCCACGACGTTGGCAGGCGACGGGCGGTCGGTTGAGGGAAAGGCTGAGTGGGAAGCTAATGGAGAGCGGGGGATCTCTGGTTTCTCATTTCCCTTCTTGGATTCCACTTTGCGTTCAGCTACCTTACGTTTCTTAGCAGAATTGCGACCACGATGCTTGGCTGAGGCTTCCCCCGATTGCTCAGGGAGATCAGATCGACCGTGAGAGCTCAGCGAGAACGAAGGGGAAGGCGAGCGTTTTTGACGACGAGACAGCCCTGCAGGGACGTGATTCAGGAACTGCCGCTCCGAAAACGAGTTGACAGCGCCTGCTATAGCAAGGTTTACCCACAATTCGAATGGGTCAAAGCATGGAAGGACTGACCTTTCCCTTGGGAGCGCTTGCGTTCATCAATGTTGAACTTGGTAGAGGCTTTCCCTCTATTGAAAACGCCAGAACTGCCAACAGGCGGCACAAGCTGTGACGAGATGCCATCAGACGGCAGACAGGACCGGAACAATCGCCCCGTACCGTGAGTCTGTTTTTTCCTACACTCGTAGACGCGAAGCCGTGCATCAAGGCTAGGCCAGCCGGTATCTTTGGAGTTGCTTTCGGTAACTTCTTGTTTGGCTTTTTTCGTTTCTTCTTGGCGCTGCTGTCCTCCGAGTTGTCGGAATGTGAGCTTTCAGATCTGGATTTCAGAACCGCCCGCCGCAGACGTTTATGCTCTCTTCTTTCAGCCAACCCTGCGATTGATAAGAAGTTTGCCAAATTATAAAACATACATGCAGCTTACTGAGGGTATGCTCTTCGTCGCTGTCGCAAGTCGCATCCTCTGCCTGAGTGACTTGCCGTTTCTTCTTTGCGCGTCTGGAAGGGGCCTGTTCATCATATGACAGCCCTTTTCGAGAAGGTTTTTCGGCGGTACGAATTTGATCGCTCCGGGACATGGTTTCGTGCCTTCGACTCTCTGAAAGCCTGCTGACAGCTTGAGGCGTGATGGGCGCCATCAGCGTGATGTCCGCGGAGCTCTTCAGCAGATTCACCGCGATACGAGGTTTCAAGACAGGCGTCTCGAAAGCAGATGGCCACGGAGTATGACTTGGCGGTGCCTTCTTTTCGTCCCAGGATGCGAGGACTGTACGACCTTCAGCAGCATGGATTTTGGAGAAACGGATCTGAGAGGCAACATAAAAGCGGATGGCGTCATCTTTTGTGAAATCTCCACCCGCAGACAGAAGGTTTGCGTGGTTGAGAGCTGTCTTCTCGGTTGTAGACGATGGTGCAGCCATCATGAAAGATATCCTGTACTAGTGAGTTATCCGCACTGCCGTCCACAGTGCAGATGAAATCAACCGCGATGCGTTTGGTTATACCCTTCGCAGCCGTAGAGACAGGTCGTATGCAAAGGAAAGGCTGAAAGTGAACAGGATGAGGAAGTCGTTGGGAAGAGTGAAGAGGAGCCCAGGTTGCTCGGCGATGTCCGGCCTAATAAGAAGCAGAACTTGACATCCCGTCATCGGGCTCACATGTACTTACCCAACTTCGATCCTAGATACTTATGTCGAGTACTTATTGGACTCGGCGAACACGAAACCATGTACAAAGACAACAGTTATATTGATATCATATTACAAAAGTACAGTGACGGGTAGCATAGAACTTCTGGAGGACAAATAGGGCGAACTTGGAGCTCAGTACTCAGTCTTCAAAGAGGTCGACTGAGTTGATAAGCTCAAGGGCCTTCTCGGATCGGGGTTTGATCGAGCACTCAAACGGCTTTGGATGACTTGAAAGGTGCGATTGAGATGGATTGCGAAGGAAAACCAGAATATGAGACGGTACCTTATCGTACCACTCTGGTAGTCGACCACAGGCTCGATAACACGCCCGTTGAGAACCTTCTTCGATATATCAAAGACGGCCAAGGACATGGCGCAAGATATCCATAAGGATATGTCGGCGAGCTTGATACCTGTAAAATGTCTTAGATCAAAATCGTGGTGGCCATTCGAACTACTTTACCTGGGCAGACCCTGGATCACAACGGCTCAGTGAGTGCCAGGAAAAGGGCGAGTCGATACATACCTCCTTCCAAATCCAAATGCAAGCGTGCGAGGGTCTAGCTCTCCTTCCTTACCCTCCGAGGCAATGTATCGATCCGGGTGGAAGTCGTGCGGATTTCTATATATCTCTGGATCATGCATGAATTTCCTGATGAAACAGCCCAAAAGTCTTCAGGTCGAGCCATCACACATGAGGTAAAGAACCCACCAAAGGTTCGCAATTACGTAGGTACCCTTAGGGATGAGGTAGCCGTTATAGGTATCGTCTTGAGCAACGCGATGCGGAACGCCTATTTAGTCATCAGTCCCAATTGCCGGACTGTAATCGGAAATAAAGCCTACCGAGATTCGAGACAGGATACCATCTCAAGCATTCCTTAACTAATGCATCAACGTATGGCAGATTCGCTCGATCCTTCAGGGTGGGTAGGCGGTCATGTCCAATAACCACGTCAATTTCAAGCTGCGCCTTACGCTGGAGTTCTGGATGAAGCGTCATGGCAAGGAAAAATGAGTGGATAGCCGATACGGTCTGACAAAAGATAAGTCAGAACACTGTCTTCGGGCTGGTGGCGGCTAATATTACAGTATCAGCACCTCCTACAGGTTGGAAATCAATTCGTTAGAACATCGCACGCTGTCGGGATTAGTGAAATATCTCACCCGAGTAAATATCGGCAGCGGCCCATTTGATATTGAACTCCTGCTCTGGCGTCAAGTGTTCTTCGAGATGAGCAGATGTGAACGAAGGCAACGCTTTGCCTTCTCCCTAGAAGAGGTCATCTCACAGCCTCAGGGCACGGACTGGTGATGACTTACCATTTGTTGTTTTACGAAGTCATGGGGGGCGTCTGCCATTCTAGCCAGGTCTGCTGCCCAAGCGTTGGCAGTGCGTCTCCAGCCAGATCCAGGTAGCCAATCTGGCACATATCGCACTGAACAATAGACATTTCATGAGAAATCCTGACAAGTGTGAATGACGTTGCACTTACAAATGGGCAGCACGTCGACGAGAAAAGCGCCCGGTTCGGTAGACTTGGAGAACCCCTCGACTGCTTGTTCTGCCGTTGTGGTAAACGTGTCTTTATCTTCTTTGACTTGATACCCATGAGATATCATCAAGATAATCGCACCGGCAGTTCTGACACATCGTCGTAAGACTTCGCTGAATCATAGATGAGCAGTCTGAAAGACACGCTACCTGCGAATTTGCTCGGGGACGGTATCCGGCTGTTGAAGGACACGACGAAGAAACCGATGCGTCTCTCGTTCTTCTATCGGGGAGAACTTTTCGACACTGGCCGTTGTTCCCACTAAGCGATGCAGCATACGACGATGCTCGCGAAATTCCTCTCCGTATTGCATGAGTGCCATGGTTTTGTCCCAGCCTACGAGCTCGCCGGCAACAAGAAGGTATGGACGACCAGAATATATTGCGCTTCTCTTGTCCAGTAAGTCGATGGCTGCTTGTAATGAATTGAGGATAATGGTCCTCTGGCCCAGGACATTCACATGGACCATACTTCCTGTGAGGCTGTTAAGTATCACGGCCTCACGATGAATAGCTCGGATACGTACCCCACCGCTCGCCCCATTCCGCAAACGTCCGCCATTCATGCGACCGTGGCATATCGAAAAGGTTGCCAATGATGGGCAGTCCTTTGGGACCCGGCGGCAACGAGGCGAACGAGCGAGAAGTCAAGATGCGTCTCAGCAGAGATACGGCGATCAGCCCCAGACCGACATTAAAGAAGAGCTCGATGATACTCATCGACATGTCTTGTAAAGGGTGGACTGGAGAAGACGTCGAGGGTATGGAGGGGTTGGTTTAAAAAATGGAGGGCGGGGGCTGGGTTTTTATGCCTCGGAGACAGCATGATAATGGGGAAAAGAGGGGTGAACATCCGATCGTTTATGCATTGCGTCAAGATGGTTTAGTGAATCTGAAACCAGGCGGTCACTTTTCCCAGCGTCAGTAGCAAGGGAAATTGTTTTGGCACATACGTGGATGCACTGCATACGGAGAAACGTCGACTGCCATCACTGGTTAGTACCTTAGTACTGAGGATATCGCATGAAGGGAGATGCGCAAGATAACCCGTATGGGAGCAAATTGGGCCGCCTTGCATGGAATTGCTCGGCAATATGGTTTACCACCCTGACAGGTTTAAGAGCATGATGCGCTGAGAAGGCGTTAATAGCAACCTTAGACCGAGAGTTTGTCTTGACATACTGGCGCACTGACGAAATATTACGGCAAGATCTGTGTCTCAGAGGCCATAGACAGGGGCGACATATATGACGCGTCTAAACAGAGGATACACAGGCGCTCTGAGGGGCGAACACGAGGTGATGGTACTCGAGGATGCTCTGTTATCATCGGCTTGTCAGATCATGATAAAAACGTTCCTGATTGTCTTATGCGACAGGAGTACAAGCGGACGAACTATTACAGCCTCATCGCAAGCTTCTAGCCTAAGCAGTGTACATGAAGAACATGTTCCTTTAGACGATCAATCATCAGCTGTTGTCCAGAAAGGGCGAAGATTTGGAACTTACTCCTTGTCGGTCAAGTCTAGGAAGGCGTGGCGCTCGCGTTCCTTCTGGACGTCAGCGTCCGACCAGCCACGGCGCGCTTTCTCAGCTTCAAGCGCCTCCACTTTCTTCACATTCATACGGCGATTTATGAAACGCAGCAAAAAGCAGATGAAAAGCTGTATCGTCAGGAGCACCATGATGGCCGTTTTTCCGGGGATGTAATCCGGAGCGTCTTTCGGGAGGAATATCTCTGTTCCCACAATGTTGCCTACACTGAATGTGAACATCGTCATCGCGTTGATGGTCACCTGTCAACCGAGAGATCCACTGAGATAGATTCCACAACGATTAGATGAAATGGACTAACCTTCTTAGTATGCCCACCCGTGTTGCTGGCGTTGTAAGCGTAGACTGTCGACAAGGCACTTCCGAACGTGCCGATGAGGTAGGTAGCTGCGAGGTATCTGACTAAACGGGCCGAAAGTATTAAAGGATTGAGAGCCGAGCTCACCGAACAACAGGGCACCCTTTTGACCGCTGCCGTTCAGACCAATCAACATAGCTGAGAAATTGCATAAGTAAGCCAATGGTGGAAAGGCAAGGCGACTTGCATACCTGCCCCAACTATGGTAGGAATCAGCGCGAAGACAATCGGCAGCATACGTTCACCCTAGAAGGATTATAGCATGCTGAGCCGTGCTGTGCTTCGACAGAAAGCAGACAGAGCGCGTACCTTCTTGTCGGCATACCAACCGCAATACAGAGTAGTGAATGCTGCGATAGCGCCACCCGGGGAGCTTAAGATCAGCGCCTGTTTGGATCTTTACACCGCGACATCAGCCAACATCAAATTGTGAAGTGGTGGGTTTACTGACGTATAACCAAAGCTCTTGACGATTTGGTTGCTGACTGAGGTATCGATGAGCAACAACGTGTGGTGCACGCAAAGAAGACCATACAATTGCTGAGACCGCCGTTTGGAATACTCGCTGAAGGGTTTATGAGTGAACGGAACGTTATAGTGGCATTTTTCAAAACTCACTGAGTAGAGTCGTGATGACAATCAGCCACGTTCGAACGTCGAGTAGAGTCTCCTTGATTTGATGCCATTTCAGCTTCTTGTTCTCGGTGCCTCCTTGGTCGTCGCGAACACGTTCAAGAGCGGCGATCCGTTCCTCCGGTGAAAGCAGTTGGGCGTGTACCGGAGAGTCAGGCATCCAAATTAGCACACATACGCCGACAACAATGGCAAGGCCTCCGAGCAATATGTAAATGATTTTCCATGGTGCAAGGAGATGACCATCGTAGAAGGAGATGCCCTGTGCACCCGTTAGCTGACAGATGGACTGTCATTTCGACAATGAGACCTACATATGCAACAAAGCCTCCAAAGATTTGCGTCAATCCATTCTGAGATATGGCATTTATACTCGTGTCCAAGATGGCAACGGTCGGGCAACTCACCATCACATAAAACCAGGAAATACGTGACGCCTTGCGCCGGTAATCAGCGATATACCATGCCATATGGTGCGTTGGATCCTACCTGTTCGTCCTTCTTGTAGAACATTGAGATGATCAAAATAAGGAGTGGTGCGACGCAAGATTCAAACACGCCTGATTGCAGGTCAGTGACGCATATTCCTTCGAAACCGCGAAGCTCACCAAGCAGAAAGCGAAGAGCGAAGAACGCGCCGAACGATGGCGCAGTGGAATGAAGCATCAGCATTATGCCCCACAGAACAATGTTCGCGCCTGATAATGAAGGTTAGCATAGAGCCCTGCTCGATAGATGAAAGCTTGACCTAAGTATTTCCCGAGTCGTAATTTCTGTGAAATGTAGACAGTAGGGAATTCCCAACTCAGGAACCCTAGGTAGAATGCCATTGAGACGAGGTTGTATTGCTGAATAAGTATGAGTATGGCATGCTTCGAGAGGATGGCGTTCTGCTGCAGACCTGCCCGCTGATAGGGAAGCCCATGATACTGCCAGAATATCAAAAAATGGAAGAAAAACCATGTAGAACAGCCATACCTGGCGTAATTCAGAGAAGTCTTGTCCCTGCAAAGTCTCAGCGCCCAAATTACGAGTACGGGGTCTGTTTGCTCACAAAAATTGGGTGAAATAGACTGCCGCGCAGAGTGGAGGGATCCATAGGTCCTGTGCGAAAAACATGAGCAAATCATTTGAACCATAACAAACAAAGACTCACGAGTTTCCTCCGCAACTGCTGATTGTACTCCTCACTGAATTCAGCGGTCCTCTCCTTGCCGACCAGCTTGAGAGCCTCATCTCCTTGACCCTCATCATAAACCGATACATCAGTCAAGACATCGGCCTTGTCGTCCAGCTCCTCTGAACCCGCCTTGGAACGTCGCTTCTCCAGGTCGGGGGTCACAATGACCTGCTCGACAGATGATGATGCTTTCTCGGACATCAGAGACAGAAAGTAAGTCGAGCGGGTATGAGAACGAGAACCCACGGGGGCACTATCAATTCATTTCCGTTTTATAGGACACCATCCCGTGGTCAAGAACTCCAGGCATTGCAGCCGTGCATCTCTTGAGCACTCTAATCTGCGTCCAATAATAGTGTCTGGTGGGTGAGGAAGCTTGCTGGCCGCCAGATAACGAACTGTGGAAATGATTGTCTGTCCCTGGCGCGCGTGTCACCTGAACGCTCCCAGACATTGGTCAGTGGAAGATAGTATGGGAAGCCGCTCGTTCCGCGATTCGCGTGCAGTAAACATGCATGGCACGGCCTAGAAACGAGCGCTTGCAGCAGCTGATCACACGGACCGAGATAATTGCCAAGCACTTCATCCACAAAGCGTTTTGCAGATTTGAATCAGACTTGCCGACGAACAAATTCTGGATATGTAGGCCTCAGGAAGCAACTATTCAATACCTAGATCGAAGGACCGGAATGCGTATATGGTATGATATCACACTGTCAATGAGGTGCAGTCCTACTGAAGTCTATTAGAGCTTTTGGATGATCAATGCGGAAGCCGCTCCACCCTGCAATATACTGTCAGAACGCCACTGTGACAGACGATAATGGGAACATACCCCGTTGCAAATACCGGCAGCGCCGTATTGTCCTGACTTGAGAGCATGCACAAGGGAAACGATGATTCGCGCGCCAGAGTTTCCAATAGCGTGACCCAACGCAACAGCACCTCTGAAAAAAAAAATGTATGAACTCGGTTCGTGTAAGATTGGACACATCATCATACCCGTTGACGTTGATCTTGGCGGGGTCAATGTCCAGGACCTTCTCTGCGGTACGAACAACAACAGAGAATGCCTCATTGATTTCCCAAGCAGCGATATCATCCTTGGTCAGGTTCGCGCGCTCAAGAGCAGCGGGCAGGGCGACGGTCGGTGCGATAGGGAAATCAATAGGGTCGACCCCAGCGTCCGCGTAGGCTAGATAGATAAGTCTGAGATAAGAGTCACTCAAAGCAGATAACAGTACGCACAAACAATCTTAGCCAGGGGCTTCACACCGAGCTCCTTCGCCTTCGCGGCCGACATCAGGATTAAAGCCGATGCACCATCGTTGAGATTAGATGAGTTGGCAGCGGTAACCGTACCATCCTTCCTAAAGACCGGTGCCAATGCCGGGACCTTCTCATAAATGACCTTCTTGTACTCCTCATCCTCTTTCACGATCGTGTCACCCTTCTTGCCCTTGATCGTGACGGGTGCAACCTCAGCGTCATAGACACCAGCCTTCCATGCACGGTCCGCCCGCTGGTAAGATTCAATGGCGTGCGCATCCTGGGCCTCACGAGTGATCCCGTGCTTGGCAGCAGTGGCCTCGGCGCAGTTACCCATAGCGAAGTTGTTGTAGACGTCCCAGAGACCGTCGGTCTCCAGAGAATCCCTGGCCTGGAAATTGCCGAAAAGGGGGTTCTGGCGGGGGAGGAGGAAGCTGTGAAGAGGAACATGTTTATGCTCTGGAAGAGGGTGCCCGTGATGATGTGGGACGTACGGTGCATTGCTCATGCTCTCCATGCCACCAGCGACCACGACGCTCTTGTAACCGCTGGAAATGGTCTGCGTGGCGAGGATGATGGCCTTCATGCCACTTGCGCAGACCTTGTTAATGGTGGTCGCATCGGAGGACGACAGCATCCCTGCGCCCAGAGCGACCTGACGAGCCGGTGACTGTCCAACACCTGCCTGGACCACGTTTCCGAAGTAGAGCTCCTCGACGACGGACGGGTCGACCTTAGATTGCTCGAACGCATGCTTGAGCGCGACAACACCGAGTTGAGGAGCGGTCAGAGTCTTCAGGACACCGTTCAGGGATCCTACGGGAGTGCGGGATGCGGCGACAATGACCACTTCATGGGGGGCTTGTGCAGACTGCTAGGATGGTTAGGGAACTGCGCCACGTCGTGAGGAAAGCCCACGCACCATGATATGAGCGAATCTAGGGCAGAGGCGAGGGATGAAGCGAGGGGATAATGGTAAGCGCGTAGCAAGCATTCTGTGCAGGCTTTTATGTGTTGTCGATGCGAATACCCCGGATTTGACCCAATCCGATTACTACAAGACCGCGCTTGATGGCGTGTCTAGAACTGATCGTACGACTGACACAGAACCGATAATCGAGGACGTATGGAACGATGCGACTCGCAGTAGAGACAGGTATCCAAGTCGATGGTGCGACGAGCGTGTCCGTCACACATTTATACGATCCCCGGCTCAAAGTCAAAGATCCGCGTCTAATGACCTCTGACATGTGAAGCATATAGTACTACTAGCTCGGCCCCGCGTGCTCCCATGTCGCCGGTCACCTCTGCCACGATACTGCACGAATGCAAGTGAAGTACAGAGTAAAATACTCGCCAGCAACTCGCTGCGTGCTCTACGGATTATCCAAGTCCACCACATTACCCAAGAGCATGAACCAAGCTTCCATCCACCGGATCAACTGCTCATCCTCCGTCCAAAGCGCAATCTCGGGCTCTGTGTCGGCGATGATCTCAGCAGCCAATTCGGCCATTGCTGACGGCGTCTCGCATGGATGAATATACCAAGACGGCGTGCCTAGCGTTGGATGGTCTCCTTGGGATAGAAGAGGGAATAATGATCCCGGATGCCCGATCGAGAACGGCGTGATGTCCGCAGGCGAGAGACGTCGATGGAAGAGCGGCGTTTTGACAATCTCTGCCAGCGGAAGTGGCGAACCCTCTAACACAGCAATTCGTTGAACAAGGAGCATCATGTAGTGTGGGACTCACTCACGTGTATCGTGGATAGCAAAGTAGAAGACAGGGACTCTGAATGTGGCAGAGAAGGCGACACACTGCGTAGCGATCACTGCTTCAGAGCCTGCTGTTGGCGCAGCTGCAACATCGAGGGTCTCTTGATTCTCAACTTCTCCGCCGTCGTCAAGATCATCTGCAGGCAAGTCCACCCGGGAACAAAGGACAGTTCGACACATGAATCCAAGCCCCGGATATGTCTAAAAAAGAAGTCAAGGTACGGCCTTCGCAAAATGGCCATAGCGAACAGCATGCTCGACCCACGACCAGCCTTTTAATCGTCTTGAAGTAAGCGAAGCAGAATCGCAACTCTGATATTTGAGAATAAGGGCATGGCAAGCACGCTCGAACTGAGACCGAGTGAGGGTCGAGGAGGGAAACATGGCCGAGTCCACGAATGTGGCGTGAGAAGTGTTGTATAGTCTACGAAATAAGGTTTGAAGCCACAACAGCCCAAGGGAACCTCCTCGACAATACCCACGCCCTCCCCGCCCAACGCCAAAGTCCTTAAAACAAAAGCCCGACCAAGTGCCGGCTTAGCGGTCTCGTCTGTGCCGCATATCACTCTCTTGACACAACATGGCTGTAGGAAAGGTACGCAGTGCGGTCATACAGCGAGGAAAGGTCATCGTCTGACCGACATCGTCCTGTAGAACAAGCGCCTCTCGAAGGGCAAGAAGGGTATTAAGAAAAAGGTCGTCGACCCTTTCTCCCGCAAGGGTACGTGTCTGCTGCCTCTTTGGTGAACCGCGGTGGCTGACCATGCTGGTCATTAGACTGGTATGACATAAAGGCTCCGTCAATCTTCGAGGTGAAGAATGTCGGCAAGACCCTCGTCAACCGCTCGCAGGGCCTGAGTATGTAGCACCGACTCCTGCTCTCTCGACAACTCACCGATTTCCCTCTTTCAGAGAACGCGAACGACTCGCTGAAGGGCCGTATCATCGAGGCGTCGCTCGGTGACTTGAACAAGGACGAGGAGCAGTCCTTCCGCAAGATCAAGTTGCGCATTGATGAGGTCCAGGGCAAGACCTGCCTGACCAACTTCCACGGCATGTCGTTCACCTCCGACAAGCTTCGCTCGCTCGTCCGCAAGTGGCAGACCCTGATCGAGGCGCACGTCGACGTCAGGACGACCGACGGCTACCTCCTCCGCCTTTTCGCGATTGGGTTCACCAAGCGCCGTCAGAACCAGGTCCGCAAGACCACCTATGCGCAGACCAGCCAGATCCGCGAGATCCGCAAAAAGATGTTCGAGATCATGACCCGCGAGGCGTCAAGCTGCGATCTCAAGGAGCTCGTGCAGAAGTTCGTGCCGGAAGCTATTGGCCGGGAGATTGAGAAGGCTGCGCGGTCCATCTACCCCATTCAGAACGTCTTCGTCCACAAGGCGAAGATCCTGAAGGCGCCGAAGTTCGATGTCTCAAAACTGTTGGAGTTGCATGGCGAGTCGACAGATGTACGTTGTCTGCTTTATCACTCCACTGCCAATGTCTAACGCTGCTACAGGAGACCGGCACGCGGGTGGTGAAGGAGTTCAAGGAACCGGAGGTCCTGGAGTCCGTATGATCGTGTTGTTTTTACATGTTTTTTCTCTGTTGTATGCTGATAGGTCGCCCCACACCACATATGAGAACATGACTTATTGCATTCCTCTGTGGTACACTATGTGTGTTTTTGAGCAGCCGGAGGGCTTAGAATGAATTCCTGTGGCATCTGTATGGAAGGCCTGACCGACGTGCTGCAACAGAGCTGTCGCACTTACAACCATTCCATGCACGACAGCCGCCTCTTGCTGTATACCATCACCGTAGCACTGTATCAACAGACTGACTTGATCCAATTTCTCTGCGCTATGGCTCTGGTTGAGTGAAAAATGTCGATTGGCAAGGCTAACCTACCGGTCGGGTTTAGTGATAGATTGCCTCGATTGCACTTTCGTACCTTTTCACCATCGACCCGACCAAGACTTTGTTCTCGACGACTACCATGGCTCAAATGACAGACGTCCGCTATATCCGCTCCTTACTCAAGGAGCATCCCGATTTTCCCAAGAGGGTGCGCCGATTGTCTCAGCAATTTATCTGAAGCTGACACCTTTTCAGGGAATCGTTTTTCTCGACATCTTCCCTTTGATGCGGAACCCGACTGCGTTCGAGACGCTGATCACCCACTTCCTCTACCACCTGACGTCGCAGACGGTGTTCAAGTCTCCTACCAAGAAGATTGACGTTGTCGTCGGCCTTGACGCTCGTGGGTTCCTTCTGGGACCGATAATCGCGCTTAGATTAGGGGCTGCCTTCGTCCCGGTTCGCAAGCAGGGGAAGCTGCCCGGAGAGTGCACACAAGTCTCCTTCGAGAAGGAGTATGGCGGTGTAAGCATCCTGTATATCCCTCGACAGCGTTTCATGAGGACTGATGGGATCCTGTATAGGATGTCTTTGAGATGCAATCAGATGCGATCACTCCCGGACAAAATGTCGTTGTAATTGACGACCTCATGGCAACTGGTACGTTGCCCCATTCGCGAAACATGGAACCCAGAACTGATTCTTTCTTCAGGCGGATCCGCTAAAGCCGCTGGTGAACTCATCGCTAAGCAGAGCGGCAACCTGCTAGAATATCTCTTCATCATCGAGTTGACGTTCCTCCATGGCGCGAAGAAGCTTGATGCTCCTTCTTATTCCATGATCAAAATGGAGGACTGATTGGCGAGCGAGGTTAAAGAGAATGTTGTACTCATATGTCACATATTTGACGGTCTACACCAACATCCTTGTATTCAGTAGCGGATGGCTATTGAGATAAAGTACACGATTGGTACCAACAGCATTCCTCTTCGCGTTCTGCTGATCTGCATCAACCACCCAAGGCTCTGCTACCCGGTCTTCAGAATCCACTGCCAGCATGACTTGACCCACGCCCTGGCTCTCCACAACATCCAACAAGGCAGACACCTTCAACGCGTCTGATCTGCGGAGTACAACCATGACCACGTCGTCTAGCGTTCCTCCAATTGTCATCAACTCCTCGTCCGAGACCGACGGATTGATCGCGTAGTCTTTGTCGCTCATTACCACAATGCCTGACGCCCCGGCCTTATGCGCGTTTTGCATCTTCTCGAGGAACGTGCACTGTCCTCGATATACAAGGAGGGCTTCGTTTGGATATTCATATTTGTATGGCGCGCAGCCGTATGGGTTGGTCGAATCGCGGGCTAGCGCGACACCCTCACCATGGCCAAAGCGACGAGGGTGTTCTCGTTCGGAGGGTGTCGTAAATGGGCTACCGCCGAACAGTGCTGTATGGGCGGTCACTGACATTTCCATGGCCGTCTCCGGGGCTAGCTGCATTTGTAGGCTCGGATCGAGGAAATCGAAGAAGAAGTGGATCTGAACGTCAGGATGTCGTGGCTTGTCACCGTCTGTGCGTTCGGTGGCCCGCGGCGACACGAGTGCGGTATCATTGAGATATACGAGTTGGCCGCTGTGCACGGTGTGCGGACCGACTTGAAACAAACAGTTGAAATTTCACATTTCACATTAAGAAAGAAAGGAACAGACTCACGTTTCGATACGTCGTAGCCATTTCCATCCAAGCGACTGACGATACGCGCCCGAATGCCAGACACGCTGTTTATGACGAAACCGTCTGCGACTGGAGCGATCTTCTTCAAACTAGGGCTCAAATCCTCCTCCACAGCTTCACCACTCGCTGAGAGGATGAAATCATATGACTAAAGTTCAAGGGACGTTGAAATGGTTAGTCGAGGCTTTGCTATGAGATCTGAAAACGTACAAAGAGGTCGACTTCGGGTACTACACACAATCCACTTGCGTGCCAATACTTCTCATCTCGGTCACTTAGAGCGGAGCCAACGAGCTGCGCGGCGTAGTCTGCGTCTCTGCGCGATGGAATTCCCACCATCAACCCAGGAAGACCTGCATCCCCGAAGTATGGAGCATAATATGCTGGACATTGATGGCTCTCCATACGACGCAGTTGCCGAACAACGGCAGACATGGGCTTCATATGCTGACTGTCGAGAAGAAGTAAGTGTCCCTCGGTGGTGAACACGTAGTTAGAGTCATCCGTATGAAGCGGATTCGCTTCGTCAAACAACAAATAAAGATACTGAGGTGATATGAGTCACAAAGCACACTCGACCTGGAATGCAACGTACTTTTAGGGTCTCGGAGAGAACAAAGGACTCCATTCGATCTTCTTGTGAGTTATCTCGGAGATCGCGAATGCTCGCAAGACCACATGGTACTTTTGCTCTTAGAAGGATATCATAGAATATCCGTTCTCCTATGTCGAGGTAAAGAGGGTCGCGTGTAGCCTAGTAGTAGTTTTAGATGGTGGAAGCATATTGGAAGCCGGAAATCTTACGCGGTATAGATACCATGTAGATTCGATGAACTCTTGAGTCCGCGTGAGCGCTAATAGGATTGGATACATCGATTTCGGCATAAACTCACCCGGACGAAGTGGAAATTGAGTAGATGTCGCCATCTTGTAGTTCATATCCCAGACTTCAGGAAGCCCCGAATGTCGTTTCCACAGTTGCCAGTCTGTAGGGAGTCAATAAGAGAGACGCGACCACGACAGTTTAATACTGACACATTATGTGGGATTTGATGGCACCTTCGACATCTCCTGCCAATACCTGAAGTCCAGGCCAGAAGGCTGACAGGGAATCAACGGTGTAATAAGCAGCGTCACCAGTGAACATGTTCACGCGACGATACTGCAATAGCCTTAGCGCGACAAGCTTTGGATGGTGGGGGAATCAAACTGACCCAGAAGCCGTCCGAGGCTCGAGCGTATCTCATAATGGCAGCGTAGGAGTCATTCCAGACATCCAAGAATTCATGCTCTCCTGGATTTCGTCAGGTGAGTAACGTGAACGACACTAATGAGGACACCTACCGCTGAGAATGTACCACTTCAAAGCATATTCGAAGAAAGAATCGACCCCAGCGCCGATTCCGCTAACCTCTGGATGTGTCCAGGTCTTTACGGCGCGTCAGCAGAGAATGTCGATCTAACAAGAGATGACTGACTCCCGTCCATATATTGATTGTATTACCCACTAACCCTATCTCTGACTTGCGGTTCCACAGGGCAAAGAATGCCTTGTGTGCAGCCTTTTCGAATCTGTCATCACCAGTTAAACGGCTCAGAGTTGCAAATTCCAGGATGAGCGATCCTGCGCCGGCAGTACCTGAAAAAGCGCTCATGTTCACCCAGAGCATATATAAGATTTAAGGACGACATACAAGATTCGATGCTTTCGCCTCGAGGAACTCCATGTCGGAGATTCGTCTATTATTCGATGATTTTCAAGCATAGATTAAAAGAGAAATACTGCTTACACGAGCGAATGGGATACCAGTGGGTGTTGAGAACGCGGGTAAAAGTCTGCTGCCCAGGTCGTGGGCCAACGCGAGCAACTCTCCATTGTACCAAGGTAAATGGAATGCACCTCCCGTCTGATTTGCGAAGGTGTGACCAGAGAGTAAGCCTCCCAGAACTCGGATATTTGTCTCGAATATTTGTGGTTTGGTGTTAACATCAAATGATACCCAGTGTATGACCTTCCGAACTGCCTCTTCGAAACCAGGACGATCGTTCAAAACCACCAGTGTGTCCAATGAGTCTATGAGTGTGAGTGAAAAATTGCCAGCAACATCATTATATACGATGTTCTCGCTAATCCAGAACAACCGAGATTAGCTTCAGACTGAAGAATCGGAGTGCGACTCACGGTATCTCCCAGTCTGGGCCTCTTCCTGTACAAGACAGAGGTGAAAGCTGCAAGGTAAGATATGAGACAAAAGCATGCATTCAAGGACAGTATCGAATCACCTCATCCAGTGGAAAAGCTTTGCATGCCAAAGAAAAGGCAGTCGTTCATGCTGGGTTACTAGCGGCGTGTACCAAGACGAGAAACGCACCATATCTCATGTAGCTGTCATACCCATGGTACCAGAGATCTCGCACTTTATTTCTGTCATAAAATGAGCATCATAAACTGCATACTTTAGACCGCGCGCACCGTGTATCAAGTTTCCTTTCCGACGTCCAGCTGGCTTTCACAAGGTTGGGCGTTTGATCATAGCTCCATCTATAGGCTTCCAAGACGACCACGAATAGAGCTAACAGCGTCTCTGGCCATCGCAACATCCAGCGCATACAGTGGTATCTGATGGAGAAAGGTGACGGAAAGGAAAGTCGAGCTGCCAAATGGCAGTGGCAAGGCTTGAACGTCACGGTGGCGCGTTGCGTCAAAACTCATTCGCCACGACTCGCCACGTCGCGTTCAGGGTCATGTGATGCAAGTAGGCATGTGCTGGGAAGAAATTACCCTCTTCGACGTCGTGAGAACGCCGTCTACCGACAGGTACCGAGTCCCGACGCCGCATCTGCCAATTTCTTGCACTTACTCGGCTAGAGAGAGGACGAGATGAGCGCAGTTATTGATGTATCCAGCAGGCTTGGCGAGTATATGCTTAAAGGATGGGTGAGAACAGACAGCCCTTCATCTTATTTGACGAGTAAAGGCCATATTCACATATTCTTCACAGGTACTAACGGACAAGTCTTGTCCAACTCCCGGATGTCGCGTACCATTAATGCGATCCCCTAACGGCCAGTCACCTGTGATTTGGTTTTGTGCCAATTGTGATGGTTCTCGTGAGGCTTTTTCCTGTGTACTTTCTCTTATACACTTCACGACTTTTATCTTCATGAAGCATCCCAGCCTCAATCATCCACATCTACCTCTGAGGCTCCCAGCAATGAACATCCGTCCCCCAGCTTTACGTCTAGCACACACTTCTCACGTCCTTCGACTCCACCTACTGAAGTCTCAAGCACCCTGAGCTCTCCTACGTTCGCTCCGCCTGTAGAAACGGAGGAGTCCATCCGCCGTCGACATCAATCTGATGTTGCGTCTGCAGAGATTGGGAAGCGTCTCCTTAAAGGATGGGCTATGTTGGCCGACGAATGCCCTGGTGCTACTTGTTATGGGGTCCCACTAGTGAGGCCACCTAGGGCAGGCGGCGAAAAGGATCCTAGGAAGGTGCGCATAGCCACAAATTCAACATAGTGAGCGGTGTTCTTTATCCAAATATTAGGAATGTATTGTGTGCGGCACCGTCTATGTCGACGACCCAGGTGCTCGCGGCTTCGCCCGACTGGTGCCGGTGAATACATTATCGTCACAGCTCAACGAATCTCGAGTTCCGGACTCCGCAGCTGGTCCATCAACCGCGCGCATTTCTCAGAGCAAGGGCAAAGCGGTTGTTCGAGATGACACGCCAACTGTAAGTTCTAAGATGTCGGTATGTGAGTTTCTGACCGCGTTAACGGCATCTGTTGTAGTCCGGGTCGTCATCCTTGCCTGTGATACAGATCCCTTCCCCAGTGAAATCGCGCCCTGTATGTTCCCACACTGTTTGGCATGTGTCGTGACGTCAAACTGACTACGCGTTTAGTCCCACATTTCGTCGGACCTGGCTCATGCCAACGGTCCTGCGAGTTCTGGTGTCGAGTTTGAGGTCAGTATATATAGTACAATTTGTCACTGGGCAGTCAGCTGATATATATTTGTGTATGTCCTCATTTCAGAGCACTCTCCAGACTTCGGCGAAGTCTTTGGAATTAACACTATCTATGCTATCGGAAAGGCTCACGTCTCTTTCCGGGCAAGCCGTTGTGGATCCATCCAGTATCTCCCAGACCGCCGAGGCCATCGGTAGAGTTGCACAGGCATTGTCCCACGTTCGACAACTTCAGCGAGAAAGTCAGATCTATCGTTCATGATGGCTATGACGGAAGCCAGATCGTGCTGATATCGGAGCTCATGTTGATCTATTTTCCATCTCGTCCACGCCCCTTCCCCGTGGCAAATGCCTTCACAAGCCCAGTTACTTATCACAGTAATTGCCGTTCCCTTGCAACATGCCTTCACCGCAAGGACGCTTGTGTATCGTATCTTGGATTCCGTAGAATGGCTCGTGTGCTTAGTCCGTGTCGATCGAAACAGATGCTGATATGTAGATCTCAAGGCCCGCCGCGTTTTAAACACGACCCTTTCATATTTCATCTTGTGCTCGTCATGCAATGCCTAGCATAAGGCCCCGATGAAGCGTAGCACATGAATCCTCAAGGCTCCGACTCGCCAGAAGTCCACTGGCTGATCACGTCCCGTGGACACCCGATTCATGGCAAGTCATTGACTCTCCTCGTTCGCGCACACCCCACTATAGTGCAAACAGCCCTACTCTTCTGTCCGCCATATTGTATTGACCACTTTGTGAGCTATGCATCGTCGCTTTAATTTCTTCAGGTCGCGAAAAGAGTCCCCACCTAGAGGAAAAGAGCGGTATGGCGAGGAGTCGGACCTAGAGTACACCGAGGACGACTCGTTGGACTTGAGGCAAGACATTCAGCACCAGTCACCTTCCGTCTTTCATAACATACTCCCTCGCCATCGGAGACCGCAGGTAAGACACACTTAGTCAAGCTTGAATCGTACTGACAGATCTCCTCGATAGTCGGAAGAAGACGAAGTGAGTGGCCCTTCGACCTTGCAATGTCACTGTATTTACGCTATGCGCAGCCATGGGAGCTTTTAGATCATCCCCCAGCGCACCAACACCCGCGGCATCGGCGGCCTACTGTCGAAGACTACTATTCTGACGACGACAGTAATCCTAGTCACACGACAGAAGATACCGCCTATGTCTTATCAGAATCCTCCGTACGCGATAGCCCGATACCTGTGGTTCAACGACAAGAGGATCTGGCTCATTCGCAAAGCCGTATGTTTGAACAGTTCTCCGCAACTCCCACCCCTCAAGCATCGATAGGACCTGGTGTACAGCTCAGGGATCCTGGATTTGTCCGCAACGCACATCCGGAGCCTCGGTCCTCAGCCAGGCCAGCTCGTCATCGGCCTCACAGAGAACACCGTCAAGTGGCCGAGGTGCATGATAGGGAGATGAATACAGGAGAGCATCATCGAACACAGGACCGACATCAGCATCAGCATCCTGATTCAAACCCTGTGCGTGTCTGTCCTCTGATATCCAACTGATGACGACATCTCACCCGTCTTCGTCGTGTCCGCAGGGCCAGAGATCACTAAGCCCCGCTTTCAGCGCTGGTTCTGCAAGTGTTGTGCACGTGCTTGAAGACGGAACGCGAATACAGGTGAGCCAGACGTAATTCGACACCGAGTCCGACCATGCTCAGTATAACCTAGGTTCCTGCTGAGCCGTACAACGACCGGGGGCGATCGATTTCACCGAGACATCGCACTGTGAATCCCCACGAACGCACCTACTACATCATCCCTCCAGGGATGAACGTGATCTTCCGAGATGAGCACGGCAGGGAGCTCAAACGGTAATCTTCATGCTCTCGACCATATTACGGGATGTCTCACTGCTGTCGTTGCAGAGTGGGAGATTTCAGTGGTACAAGCCCACCCGTACAATACCGAGAGGCTCCTATCATCCTGAAAGATGAGGCAGGTCGCGTCATATACGAGTAAGACGCGACGGTTCTGTGCCGCAGGACGGCTGTCCTGATGCAGTTTATTTCCAAGGACAAATGGTACCGACGAGGCAAGTACCGATGTCAGCGATGAAACTTATCAAGGCCATCGCCCTAATGTGGTTCACCTGGGCCAATACGTGACACCAGAGTAAGTCTAAGTCTATTCGCTTGCGCTTTATGAACTCCATGACTTATGTTACTCACTATGACCAGCGTCTGGCGATCTCGCTCGCCATCGCCAGTGACAGTGTCTCTTGATCGACGGGAAATGCAGACGTAGGTTTGATCTTATTCTCAGGAAGGCTGCGCTGATTGTTCACTTAAGGCGACCGGATGACACGCGTAGTCAGAGATCCCGTCGATCCCACAGGTCTCATCGTTCTCCTAGCCCACAAACATCCATTCGCATCATCTATTCCCCGGACATGAATGCTAGCAATAATGCTCCAGGGTGAGCTCTCGCTGCAGTAGTGTGTCTATACTTCGACTGAATTCGGTTGCTTATCGTACAGTGCTTATCCTGCAAGTTTGGGCCATTAAACCAGCGTTCACAGCTTCCGAAGTCTAAACGCTCTCAATTCTGGGCGTGCTTGATCAATTATTGCGAGTTTGATTATTGACTATGTCATTACATTCATTCAAATATGTTGTATCTAATTTTTACTGGACATTCTACTATGCGACATGTATTTTGCAATGCCGATATTATTAGTATGATTGATGTGCACCTCACCATAACTTATCAGCGTCACAGAAGACAAAGGGCGTCATTGAAATGCCAAACCACCGACCGCTATGCAGACAGGTATTGTAGGCAAAGAAGACGATAGGACGATCTGAGCGTTTCACTAGTTTTATCTCTTCCCT
>SFCI01000276.1:0-27000 GCA_004681135.1 Hericium alpestre | reverse complement strand
GACGGAGGTTCTGCTCGGCAGCGCGGGCCGCAGCTCCATCGTGATGCCCAAGCGGCCGGAGGACGTAGAGAATGAGGGGCCCCTAGTGCATGATCTTTTTTAATATACATATTGCTATCACTTAACGTTGCTTGCTTTGCATGGTCTTACTATATGGTCGCGGGGTCCCGCTTTATCGCTCACAACTCAGCCATGTGCACACAGGACTGCTGCAATGTTTGGGTGTGAGCGTGACGCCAGGTGCGAGTTGCTCTGCATGGATTGTACTCGCGACGACATGGTAGGCACTGTGGATCCAACAAGTCGAACTGAAGCGGAGATTTTTCATCCCGTAGAGCGCGAATACCTCCGCGCAAAAGAGGTAAGTACAGACGCACTTAGCAGACACGAAAGTCGATGTGCGGGATGGAAACGACGCGACGTTGTCGTCGGAAGTCCGCTCGACGCCGCGAGCAGCGACCGCTGGCCGTCTTCCCACCGCCGTGTCCGTCCGGGCCAGCACGAACTTACGAATGCACCCCGGCGAAGCGAATGGAACGTTCGCGACAGCAGCGCCAGAGTCTGGGCACGCTTGACATACAGTAACATAGGCCAGCTCGGCACGTCATCGAACTTCGCGAGGCTCGTCTCAAAGCCCGCAGATTTCGTCTCGAAATGTGTTCACCAGACAACTAGTCTGAGACGAATCGACCGTGCGTCCGGACTAACGATGATGGCCAGAGTATGCTACATATTCCAGAAATTGCGAACGAAAGGCAAGGTCGTGTCCAAGCTGGTCACTGGGCCAAGCCTGCGCGTCATATCCTGGATTGCCGCCTCGATTCCCTCATCTGTGTCCAGATCATATTTCGGGAACGCCATGGTGATCTCGACGAGCGCCCTGCGAACAGGCGTGAGGACAGCGGGATCAGGCCACGGAAGGCAGTCGTCCGGAACCGCCGCCCATCCAGATCCTGAGACAGACGGTCAGGCCGGTGTCGCTGATGCATGCTCATATAGCTCACGAAGTGCCTCGGAAGGCGCCAATGGCCCTGGATTGTAGATTCGTTTGCGGGTGAGGTTGTACCCAAGGCTGCGATTGCAGGTGAGTTCCCGTCAGCATCGACGACGTAGGAACAATCAGACGTACAAGTACGAGTGAATGGGTGAATGTCATCATAGACCTTCTTGTCCATAGGCGCGCTGTGTCCGAATTGCATCACAAAATAAGGCACCTTGGGCTAGCAGACATGAATGCGCCGTCTTCAGAGGTAGTCGATAAGACAGCTCACCCCCAAGCCAACCCAGCCTACAGCTCTCCTGGGATCGGGGTCCAGCAGGAGGGAAGTCCGTTGTCGCATTGCGATAGGACGTCTGAGCCATTGGAGAACGTGGGATATCGGCTGGGATGGAGGCATCTCAAGGATAATGTGAGAACAATGAAAACACACGGATGTTATGGTTCATACCACAAATCCCCTGGTGCAATATTCCTCAGCTGTCGGCGGAGCTTACGACTGAGACAGACCATGCCACCCCCTAGGTAGACGTTCCGCTCTCCTGACCTAGCGAGATCATGATAGCGTATGAGGTTTCACTAGCCAGATTGACCTCGGCGAGAATTTAACGGACATGCAGTCGATTACTATAGCATCAGATATCCGACCTCAGGCCTCAGGGCCCAACTACCTTAAAATCTGGGACCCTTTCTGGTTCAGCCTCATGCTCAGAGGGATCGTACCCATCTGGCAAGTCAGCCGGATCCAACCAGGCCCCTGGTAGATGGTAAAACTTCGCAACAGTCGTCACTTGGCCAAGCTTGCGCGTCATGTCTTGGATTCCCCGCTCGATACCCTCGTCCGTCTCCAGGTCATACTTGGAGAATTCGTCGAGAACATTGACGAGCGCGGTCGAACAGCCGTGGGGCCAGGGGGACATTCAGATGGATGAGTCCCTGCTGGATATCCGGGGGGCAAGGGGTTGGTAAGATTGACATCGCGGTTGTAAACTATGGCAAATTTAGAGCCTGAGACGAAGTCAGAAAGACGGTGTACGTGCGCCGCAGTGCCGCTTACGATATGTATGGATAAGCAAACGATGTCGGATCTGGATCGTACACGCGTCGACGGCCGGAATTCCACGCAAGACTGTTCGTAGAGATGAATAGACCCCCCTAGGCACGCGAGTGACAGGACGTACCTCATTTTGTGTATATCACGTTTCTTGTCCAACTCATCATCGATGCTGGTGCTGCCATTTCCGAGCCTCATTATGTATTGAGGCTAGCCGAACAGGCAGTAAACATAGCACGTAGACTTCAGAAGGGTACGCCAACAGCGTGACGGCAGAACTCACCCAGTTGTGTTCCCTGGGATTAGGATCCACCATGAACGATGTCCGTTGCCGAAATGCGACAGGGCGCTTGAGCCATTGGAGAACTCGAAAGATCGAATGGTAGTTGCTCTGCGACGGCGCCATGGCGGGAGTATCAGGATGACAAGTTAGTTGCAACTGCTGCTCAAGTGCAAGGCTCGTCAAATGAAAAGGTGTTTGTGACCTCCACTTCTCCGCGCAGTCTCATGTCGAAGACATCCGAGGGAAAGAGGGGTGCCGGAGCCGCAATGTCTCAGTGTCGTGGGCTATCCGGAAAAGGATCGAGATAAAGGAAGCAGCCGAGCTGCGTGAGGTACTCAGCTCTGCAAGTACTGTACTCCAGAAATCGTGCATAATAAGTACGCACCTCCTAGTCAAGCATTGTAGCCTGCGCATTCCTGAGATGTCTGCCGACCCTTCTTTGTCCCTGTCTCGATGGTGTCCTCGAGGCTTCCCAGTTCTTGCACCTTCATCCCACGTAGTCCAAAAACATGTATATGTATTACAACTCCATAGATCGATTATATGGGCAAGCAGCTGGTATCAAATCCGCTATACAAGATGTCTAAACAAACAGACAGCAAATGGTTTGTGGCAAACAAAACAATCAGACTTCCTGCGACGCGGCCTCCTTCTTGCCCTTGTTGGACTTCGAGGGCAGCAGCTCGGGGTTGATGAAGGGCACAACACCACCCTGGCTGATAACAACGTCGCCAAGCAGTTTGTTCAACCTGGGACGAAAGATAAGAGGGTGGCACGACGAAGGAGAGGAATGCGACACACTCTTCGTCATTACGGATGGCGAGCTGCAGGTGACGAGGCACGATACGTTGCTTCTTGTTATCACGAGCGGCGTTTCCGGCCAGCTCAAGAATCTCGGCGGCCAGATACTCGAGCACAGCGGCAAGGTATACTGAGAATTGTGTCGCGTCAAGGGCTGCAGCAGTGATCAACACGGGTAATGACGTACCAGGAGCACCAGCGCCGACTCGCTGTGCGTAGTTGCCACGCTTGAGCAGACGGTGAATACGACCGACGGGGAACTGCAGCCCTGCCTTCTGCGAGCGGGACTGCGACTTTGAATCACTTCCGGCTTTTCCAGAGCTCGACTTGCCACTACACACATGCCATCCAGTCAGCTCGTGGCCTTCAGCAAAACACGACGATGGCGTACGCTTTTCCTTTTCCAGACTGGAAAACAGCATGTGAGTACGGGCAGATATGCATATCAGGGCAGTACACACCATTTTTCTCGTTCAGACGTGAGTAGGAGGAGGGAATAGAGGTGGTATAAGAGAGAGAAAGGTTGGAGCAGCGTGTCGCGTCGCGCTTCTGTTTTTGAGTGGGACGCGACGCGTGTTTCAAACTCCGCCGGATGTCCACGCACGTGAAGTTAGAGACGCGTCGCGTGGACGCGCGCCAGAGCGGACTCTTTCTCATTTTCTTCTTGCTTTTGTCCACCTTTTTACCGCAAGGAAGCCCTCGACGCTGAGCAAGGATCATGATTCGTCACAGTTGCGTGCAATCAGAAATCCTTCCCACTTGATAAGCCTGACATGCGGCATTGACGACTCATTGGAACCAATTAATGTCTGCCTGGGAAGATCGGGTACAATTCGAGGCTCTCAAAAGCTTAACATGCCATGTGACTCTCCTGTATATTCTTCTAGTTAAGTTCATCCACGAACTAGATAGATAACGCTTTGCAGCATACAGCTAAAGATCTGGATGAAGCAGAAAGTCTCTTGCCATGAATATACACGTGATTTACGCGACGCCCTCACGTGGCAACCGCGTTGGACAGTGTTCTGGAGCCTTGCATCCACCACGAGGACTTGTCACCCAACTTCGAGCACCGGACGTCCAGCGCCGAATACACCGCACAGAGACGCCTTTGGCGTGTACGCTCAAAGATAGTAAGTGCGGTGCGTGGCCATACCATAAAGGCCCCGCCGACCTTTTCACGACTTGAACGACTTGCACGACCCGGTCTTGGCGATCTCTGATCCTCACCTTTCCCTCGCTGTCTTTTTTCCATCTTCAACTCGGGGCCCCTTTTTCTTCCCTGGCGTGTTAGTAACCATGGAAAATGGCCCTAATGGTAGACCGCCCGTCGCCCCAAAGGTCCCTCACATCCATAACATCCGACCCACATCCGATCAAGTTCGTCTTGAGCTCTCATGACTTTCTTATACTCATCCTAAGTACTGTTTTATGGTTTATAATAGGTTCCAATTCTCTATGTCGTGAGTGACCCGCTCTTCAAACCACAAATATCTGACGTTGACCGTTGATTTCCTAGATCGTGGTCTACACCGTGGTCCTATTTGGTGTCTGGAACATTCCAGGGGTTCGCCTACTCATCAACCCTCTCAAATTGTTTGCAATAGGATGGCACGAGCTATGCCACGTTGTGGTCGTGAGTCCCTCCACTCGAATATCTGTTCCAATTTCCAGCTAAACTTTCCTCAAGGCCATCATGACGGGAGGGAGCATTCTCAAGCTGACAATTGACCCGAATATGGGCGGATGCACGGTCGTCGAGGGAGGACATCCGCCCTTGATCCTCTTCGCTGGCTACTTCGGCTCGACTGTCCTCGGCGCGGTCTTCGTTCTATCAGGATTCGACACTCTGATGGCCAAGATTATGAGCTTCGTGGCTGGTATAGGAATGGTCATGCCACTGGCGGTTGTTAGGGACAAATTGTGCGTAATGCCATCCCCATTCAAAGTATTGAAGACTAGATGATCATACGCTGTGCCAGAACGATCTTACTCACATTCGTTTACGAGGGATTACTGATCGGCTTCTGGTTCGTTGACCATGGGTAAGCCTCGGCACACTCGCTTGAATCCCTTCGCGCTGAGAAATAGTGTTTTGTAGGCAAGCTCTTCGATGGTACATGCTTTTCCTCGGCATGATGCAGTGGGTCTCTTTCTTCCAGAGTCCATGGAACTAGATTTGACTGTCCGTGTCGCATAGCATATTCTATGTCGTCTGTAAGCTCTCAGCTTTGCAGCATGGAAGCCACGGATGGGGTTTAATGATGGCGCGCAGGGGATGTCACCGATGACAAATTCTTCCGAAAACCGAACGATTCGGATTGCACGCAGTTCAATTTGATGTACCCAGGAGTCTCAGCTCACGGTACGTCTACTTACAGCTGCCACCTTGCGATGCAGACTTTCCTTCATGTGATCTAACTTCGACGCGCAGGTTGGGCAGCCTTGTGGATTGTTTTTGAGATCGGGATGCTGATCGCCTTCGTCCTGGTCGGAATTTATGTGTTCAAGCGGACGCCCGATCAGATGTATGCGGAGGCAGGTGAGTACTCAGCGTCGTCGTCTCGGCATCTCAGTGGACTCATCTCCGGCGCGCCATCTAACTAGCACAATTTCTACCAACATGACCCCTTTGGTCATATCTGCACTGCGTTGGCGTGTACGAAATGACACGACCGAGATGTAGTGCCGACACTGACTGATACTGACAATACTGACTCTGCTTTGCAAACCGTGCACATGTATACCACCGCATACGCGTACCAGCACCATTAACGTTTACTTATGTCTGATCTGCACACATTTTTATACGCCTCTTTCTTGGTTCTCCCGTTCTGTGGTGTCAGGGCGCTGGTTCAGAATTGGTCCAGCCATTGTACAGTACTTGTACTGTAATTGTCGCAGGCGATATTTGGCCTGTTTGTACTGGTAGACAAGTCCAGCATATTGTAGACGTTATGTGGCATTATTTATCGAATGAAAATACACATTGGCGAAAGCACCGGTGACGCAGATCTGCAGCTAGCTCACGATAAGGACTAGGACAATATTATACAACAACAATAGCTTACGTACGGTGTTCCCTCACCTTGACGAGCTACAGACGTACGAAAGACATCGGACATTGGCGGGTTGAAACATGGGTGGCAGTACAGTTCACATGGCACAAGACGTCGTGATTGAGCGGTGCGGTAACATACGATAGGGTGAAAGTACGGTATGGACGGAACGAGTGTTCGTGATGGACGGACGGATCGCAAGAGAGACGGCGTTGCAGTGCGAAAGCCAAGCGGGAAAGCGACGGATGGAATAAGTAAGCGGAGTGGCCGGCAAGGAGAAATTATTTGCGGGTGGCTCGCCGTATGAGGTTTGCGAGGAGAAGCGTGCCGACCGCCGCTGCACCACCAACGAGTGCCATGCCGATGTATCCTTCTACATGATGGAGATAGCTGTTAGCTGAGGCGAGCGGCCAAGGGGCAGAGTGGACGGACCTCGTTTGTAGCTAGTCTCAATCAAATTTGATAAGGATTGCGCCTGCATGTTCGTGGGTTCCTTCTCTAGCAGCAGGCCTACGAAATCGTGTAAGCACCGCGGACGGCGCGGCGTACATAGCAGACGCAGATCGGACACGCACCGTTGAAGTTCTTCGCTTCTTCGTAATTGCCCATCTTATAGTGCCCGAGCGCCAGATAGTATAGGCACTCCCGTCTCCGTGATGGCTCTGCGCGGTATATATCTGGGGCACGTCGAAGCATGTGAGCAGTAGGCGTGCCAATCAGGAGTTGCGAGACGCACCTTGTAGTAGTCTGACCCCCTCGACCTGGTGTTCCCTCAAAGGGCTCTTGACGAGCCCCCATGCATAGTTAAATTTCGTCTGTATGGTGACATGCGCTTGTGCAACCTCCTTCTGGAACTGCGATCGAAGCACCTAGGGCAGTCGGAGCGTTAGCGGGCGGTTCCGGTCGATGCGAGCGACAATTGTACTTCTAGCTCATCGTAGGACAGGGACATCTCTGCGTCTGCAGCATATGGGAGTTCGGTCGTCATCTGGGCGTGGTATGTAGGGGAGCAGGGTGTTCTCGGGTGAGACGAAGGGGAGGATGCTTGTGCGGCAAGGAGACGTTACCGCCGCCCGTGTTTGCCCTTCTAGGAAAGTCGTTCCCACGCTCGCCCACATACCCACTGGTGTCATGTCGCGTCGACTCGAACTACAGAGGTGCTCTGTCCTTTTATCAATCATCACAGGTGGATAACAAGTTAGCATTTGGGGGTTTAATTTCAGAGAATTGTGTGCTCGCGAATGTCCAGAGGAAGAAATTTAATTACTTACCCAATGACACTAACGCAGCCGCTGGAGCAATTTCAAACGAAGGCAACGTCAAGGCAGCATACACAGCGAACCATTATTCCTACACATTTATGAACGACGCGTCCTTCTTTAACTCACGATACACGATGCCCGCAACAGCCTTCTTCAACTGTGGTTTCTTTTACGTGTCCTCGTAGTTGCATATTATTAGCATGCACGAGGCACAGGGATTGTGTCAACGAAACGACAGCATGCTTGCAATTGTTCATCAGGCCTAGTATGTACCGTTCGATGCTGTTCAGTTCTGTGGGAATCTATGGGCTCTTTTGTAGAGTGCAAAAGACAGTCTCGAAAGACATATGCCACCTGATCAGCCCCGGATCCCGAAGACCTCGGCGTCCTGGTACTAACGGGGGGCACAAGACTCGGGAAGTCAGGAGGTGATGGAATGTCATCATTGCGTCTGCTCGGGATCTCTTGGGGCAGTTCAACATATGAATGCTGCTCAGGCAGTCCATCTCTTCATCAAGGAAATGGAGCGAACCCCGGCGCTCGTGGAGGTTTCATTATCACCGACCCCCTTTCGTGGCGTTGTCGTGTGTCCGGGACCAGAAGAAGTTCTGTACTTGAACGGGGAGCCGGGGGGTGAGTCCTGAGGAATGCAAATACTCACTGGAGATTGAAAGATCCCGGAAGAGGTTCTTTTCTCTGCCATGTGACCGCCGGAGCGCGGGCGCAAAGGTAGAACTCTAAACTGCGTCGCGATCTGCACCTACTTCAGTCAGCTCAGCACCACATAGCTCGACAGTCCATGATCAACTGAGCCTCACAAAGTTGAATGAGGCAGTGCCTCAGTGCGCACAAGCCAGCCTAGTACTGCGATTAGTGCCGCCAAAGTGCTCGGGTTAGAGGGTCTGCTGAAGCGCCCTAAAGGGAGAGAGGCGCCGCATCCGTTATTCGTGTTTCTGCGGATTTCGGACGTGACCCTGGGTCGACGACAAGAAGGCCGCACTCCAACCACACAGGAAAATGTACAGACCTAGTGGGTCTGAAGCGGAGTCCGCAGCTGAAGAGATCGTCCTCCCCACTACTATTGAGTTGCCCAGCAGTGGTTGTTAGAGCGGTCAGCTTGCCCCGATGTTTGTGAACCGATTATGGTCGAGCAAGACAGATGTCAGAGCGTGTTGTGATGGTCTGAGAGCCTGAGAGATTGCTGCGAGTGACGAGAAAGAGGGTCTGTCACAGCGGAGAGTGTGACGTGTAAGTCGCGTCACGTCACGAGGGCGTTGGTGACCGGAGTGCTACACTCTCTGCTCGCCCTCTACTCTCACCGTCGTCGTCCACGTCCCCCTTGTCGTCGTCACCTACGACGTCGGCGTCGCCCCCATACCACCCTTAGACATCGGGCGTCCTGGCGACCTCTTATTCCCCGCAATGACTTCCCCCCAGCACGGCCCCCCACTGGCTCTCCAGCCCCGCACACCCGCCTCCAATCGCTCGCAGTCACCGCTTCCATCGCCCATCTCTCCCAACGACTCTCATTCCTCATCGCGCCAGCCGTCTCCAAATGGCGCATCTGCCAGCTACTTCATACCCCCGCCGTCTCCAGGACGGACACTCGAACGCCCTCCCATGCCCACGCGGGCATCTACCCTCAGTTCTTCGCACGAATTTGACCAGCATAGAACGCCACGCGAGGAGCTTCACCATGCGAGAAGCGAGGATTTGAACCATACTACTGTTATGCGAGGGCCCGTAGTGCACAACGAACACGCTTTTTCTGCTCCGTCCCCAGCCTTCCTTTCTCCGAGTCGTCCAACCACACCCGGCAGCTCCAACAACCACAACCATCCGTCCTCCTCCAGTCATTCTGAGGAATCTGGCAAACGTCTCAGCGTTACGTCCGCTTCCTCCCTCAATTCTGCCAGTCCGTCCAGCAGCTCCAACCCAGCTGGCGCACGGTCCGTAACATCGACAACTTCTGCCGCAACAACATCCACGTAAGTATTCCGTATTGTGACGCTGTAGATGGTTCTACCTAGCATCTACAATGCGGTACTCAAAATGACCGATCGTCCTATCATCAATGCTGATCATCTCGTTGATGCAGTGCATGCTCGGCCTGCGGGCAGTCGATGCAAGGGGCGTTCGTTCGGGCATTAGGTACTGTCTACCATTTACAGTGCTTCAAGTGCTTGGTGTGTTTTCCGTTCCACTATACGTCGTATTCCTCACCCATTGTTGTAGGACTGTGGCACTGTCGTGGCTTCGAAATTCTTCCCAATCGATGGTCCCGATGGGAAACAACAACCTCTTTGCGAACGAGACTATTTCCGTCGGCTGAACCTCATCTGCGCAAAGTGCAGTCAGGCGTTAAGGGGGAGTTACATCACAGCGTGTAGTGCGTGTTCTCCTTTGTCTTGGTCAAGGAATGGTCACCTGATCATTCTGCAGACAAGAAATTTCACGTCGAGCACTTCACATGTACTATCTGCCCGACCCTCTTCGGTCCACAGGACTCATATTATGAGCATGAGGGGGACGTTTACTGCCATTTCCACTACTCTACACGATTCGCGACCAAGTGCGCCGGATGCAACACTGCCATCTTGAAGCAATTCGTTGAGATCAATCGGAATTCGCGCGACGAGTGTTGGCATCCAGAATGCTACATGATCAACAAGGTAAAATCTTTGTTTCATGTTTTCGCGTGACAGGAAGGCGCCGCTTTTGTGATAAGTCGCGTTGACTCTATGTCCCATGCAGTTCTGGAATGTGAAGGTCAATCATCGACGGTCAAACACATCGGGATCGAGTCCCGATGTCGCTGAGCCGGCTTATGTCGAAGAGGAACAGCGGGAAACTCCACCCTCCCTCAAAGAGAAGCAGATCAGGATGGAGCAGCAGGTCTACCGTATCTGGACGTGAGTTTGACGTACCCAGTCTTCAATCCTGCGGACGCTTATTCCATGGTTGTAGTGTTCTGTCGGCCTTCGAGGAGTCTAGCGCTGCGTGCATCTCGGACATGCTGCGACAAGTCAGCAATGGGCAATACCTTGAAGCCATCCGGATGGCGGAAAAGTTCATTTTGCACGTTGAGGTGCTGTTCGCCACGATCGATGACTTGGAATTCTTCTTCGCTAGGGCTCATCTCAAGGGTAAGCTCTTGCCTTGTTCCTGTTGTGGACAGATGCTCATTGATGTACATTCTAGGTATGTCCCACGTTCGAGAAGCTCGAATGCTATGTCGCAAGACTGTCGACCTCTTTACATTGCTTTCGCACACCCAAGAAACCGGGACGCGAAGAATGGGGATGACGAAGGAGCTGCTTGCTCTCGTAACAGGGCTTGCGCACTACCTCAAGATTCTCATTCGCATTGCGCTGACCGGCGCATTGAAGCTCGAACGGGACCACGATATTCGAGAGGGAATGTCATCCTTCCTGGACAAACTTCACTTGCTTGCGGTGCAAAGCGGCGACCCTTCGGCGCGGCGTATAATGAAGAACGCAAAGGGAGAAATGGCCGTGGACCAACGCTCAAGCAACGCAGGGACGCGTGGCGTAACGTACGGCTTCCGCAGTCTCGCTCCCGAAAACGCGGGCGAGTCCCCGTTTTCTGGCGCACCGCGGGACCCGGCTCTTAGCAACGTACCTGTAGTCAACCCGCCGTCCGATCTGTGCGTGAAGTGCGGTCTGACTGTGGAGGAGGACTGCGTACGCCTCGGCACATACCAACGCTGGCATTCAAGCTGTGTGCAGTGCACGACTTGCGGGAAGGCCGCAGCACCTGTACCGCCATCGGAGACGTCCAGGTCGCCAGAGGAAGAGAAAGAGAAGCTTAAGGCCGAGGAGAATGGCACAACTCCAAAGATCTCGACGGCTCGCCGACCACCCGCTAACGTGGACATTTTCCGCTTTGAGCTGGAGACCGTAAAAGATACTGCATCTTTCGGGGCTGTTCCGACGGTCATCTATTGCAACGAACACGCACACGCAAATTGCCGAGGAGGGTTCCAAGCTGTCTCGCGTCTTGAGCAATACGCTTTCCTGTTGAACGTGGCTCTGAGGCGCTTGTATCTCCTTTTGAAGAAGCGCAAGGTCATCCCCTTGACGCCGGGTAAGCTCCTTCCTCTTTTTTGGTCTTGTGATCTGGGGCTGATGGACGATGAAATACAGCTCCTCCTACTCCAGAGCAAGCACTTGAGCAAGACCTCTACCGCAACTCGGGCGATATAATGCGCATGAAGTCCGTCCATCTCGACCGGAAGCTCTCCGCAACCGCACGATTGCCGAAGCGATCGACAGTTGTCGAGAGTCCCACCGGGAAGATTGCCCACTCTTCCGATGTGTTTTCGTCGCAGGCTCGTGTTCATCAACCCGAGATCTCGTCATCGCCGCAAATGCAGCGACCGCACATTCATAATGCGCAATCATCGTCCACCAATACTCGCCCGCGACAGCAGCCTCAGCAAGTCTCCAGGGACATGATGCGCCCGATGCCAGGTGCTATAGATACGCAAGCTCCACCTCGTCCAGCATTCTCGAGACCCGATGAGGTCACTATTGTCGATGAATCTGCGCCTACCTCGCCGACGACTGCGCTTGTGGATGACCGCGATCCAATGGCGGTTCCGCCTGTGGGACATGAGGGGATCACCCTGGCTGACATTCCGCAGCTCGCAGAGGCCGCTCAAGCGATCGAGCAGCACCGCTCTTTGCCAAGCAGAACCACGTACCGTACATTGCCGAGCTCACCCCCTTGGAGCTGGCGATCGTCAAGCATGCCGCTGTCCTCGTCCTCCACAGATCACCACTGCGCGATCAGATTGATCTTGATGAAATCCTGGAGATGGTGGAGGCGAAGAAGCAAGGCTTTTGGAACAAGCTCTTCAAGGGTGCTGATAAGAAAAATGTTAAGAAGAAGGGTACGTGGCCGCGCTCGTGCTAGGGGTTAATGAGGGCTTACAATGCGGTGCAGGTGTCTTTGGCGTTCCTCTTGAACTCCTTGTGGAAAGAGAGGGCGCCGACTCGTTACTCGGCGCCACGCGCAGTGCCTTAAGAGTGCCCAGCTTCATCGATGACGTGGTATCTTCCATGCGGCAAATGGGTTAGTGTGTTTCACCCATTCATCCACAAGTTTGAGCGCTTATAGGGACACCCCCTGTGGTACAGACATGTCGGTTGAGGGCATATTCAGGAAAAACGGGAACATCCGACGCCTGAAGGACCTGACTGAGGCTCTCGATCGAGATCCGTCATCAGTGGATCTATCGCACGACAACCCTGTCCAGCTCGCAGCATTGTTGAAGAAGTTCCTGAGAGAGCTGCCTGATCCGTTGTTGACATTCAAGCTTCATAAACTATTAATAGCGTCACAATGTAAGTCACTCTTAGTAGTCGTTGTCGATCACTGGCTGATATCATCACTGTCTCCTAGTCCTGCCCAATGACGCCGATAGGAAACGCCTTCTTCACATGTTGTCACTCATACTTCCCAAGAGTCACCGGGACACCATGGAGGTGCTGTTCGTGTTCCTGAAATGGGTCGCTTCCTTCGCGCACATGGACGAGCAAACAGGGAGTAAGATGGATCTTCCCAATCTGGCTACGGTCATCTGCCCGAGTATATTATACTCGCAAGGACGTGACGCTGTACGGGATGACAGCTTTGGTGCCATCCGTGTGGTGACGGTGCTGCTGGAGAACCAGGACGATTTCTATGCAGTTCCTGACGAGTTCCTACCCATCCTTCACGACCAAGAGTACTTCGCACATAGTCTTGAACTCCCAAGCAAGGAGTTTCTGAAGAAATGCGACACATATATGCGTCTCAAGGCCAGTGGGCGCGCGCCTGGGCAGGCTATGTCGCCCATTATCAACTCATCACCATTCTCGTCCAATAATGCCAATCTAGCTCATCTCGCGCGCCCGAATGAGGTTCAAGAGTCACGGTACGTACCCTCCGTCCTTTCTCATAATTGCCTCGATGACTCAATTAGCATCGTGTTCGGCGCGCCTATCAGACTTGGCCCTGGTCTATCACGCAGTCCAGAACGCCCACCCATGCCTCCCTCCGTGCAATCCGAGTCTTATATGCGCAACGGCTTCGCGTCACGGAATCAATCGCCGCAGCCTACGCTTCCACACTCGCCCGTCTCATATCCTGCTCCTGGCAGCCTTCCCACCTCGCTTTCGCAGGGCGTTGCAATGATTCAGTCACCGCAGGCGCGGCCGGTCAACGGCAGTGGTGCATATCCAGACGTGGATTGGGCGAATGCACAGCGGCCACCACAGATGCCATCTTCGCGGCCGGCGTCGGCGTCGTTCCGCTCTAGTGGCGAGTATCTTGTGAACCCACATCCAGCGAACGGACACGGACCCATGGGGCAGGCTTCATGATCCAACTGTATATTTACGTCTGTATGTACCGAACGCGTTCTCTTTCGCTCTCCGCTCGTCTCCTGACTCCCATCAGACTCTCTTACTTATTGTTCGTGCTGTGGTCTCCTCCCTCTCGACTCGCCCCAATTGATTGCGTGCTGGCGTGACGATTTCGCCCATCTGTAGTTCTCTGTACTCTTTTTTACCCCTTTTTCTCACTTGCGAGCCATCTTTCGCTTATCCGTCCATACATACACTGCACTCATTACATAGTCTCACTTTTACTCATTTAACACTATGAGCATGGACGCGAAGTTTAGCAATACTAAGGATACCCTCTCGCAAGTTTGATGTACCCGGTAGTTTCTTTAAGTCCAAATGTTCAGCGCTTTCAGCCTTTGAATTCAAGCAAATTGTTCGACTGTAGATCTGAAACCAATTTGTCTGCCTAGGCAAGGGAGAGCTGGGAGAGGCTGGCGCGTGTCGACGTGACGTCATGCGTCATTATATGCGCGTTGTCGCGTCACGATGCTTGTGTCCTTTGCTCTCGACAACAACTCGACACTCATCGGTTCTTCGTTGTCGTTGTCGTTGTCGTCGTGCTCATCGTCAACAAAATCACCTCGTTGGTACTCTCAACCAATCATGAGTGCTAGACAAGCCTTCATTCCTTCTCGCCCTGCCTCGCGAGCTGGTCAGCTCAACGAACTCGAAATCCAGCGCCCCTCCCCAGGACAACATCAGAGACATAACAAGGCCGATGCTAACAATTCCAGCAGCAAGGCATATCAGCAGCCCATCACTCGCGGTCAAGAGAACGCGCTTGTTCAGCGTCCTCAGACACCGATGTCAAAGCATAACAGTGACGCGGGGCTACCGAGCGACTTCAACAAACACAAACCCTTCAACGTATCAGGTCTCAAGAAAAACAAACGTGACTCTACTGGCGGTGGACATCGCCCCGACCGCGAGCTGTTGGGGTCCATGCCGGTGCTATCTTCATCTCTGGATCATGGTGCTCATCAGCAGCGCATCGCCGAACCTCGTCCACGGCATTCACCCCCACTCTCTGGGCACATGGGCAACTTCAAGACTCCTCCGATGCCCTGGATGCATGGCTCTGACGCGCATATAGTCGGCCCGGCTGACGAAACAGACACTCTCGTTCCTAACGGCTTGCTTCCGAGTCCTGTCGCCCGGCGCGGGAGGCTGGAGAGCATCCAGGAAGCGCAAGAGCTTGAGGAGGAGCAGGAAGACAGCGGCTACATGTCTGCGCAGATGGCTGTTGGCGACAAAGGCAATGCCGGATCAGACGCAGCTCGCCGTCTCGCAGGACTAGGATCGAAGCAGCAAGGCCCTCGACGCGTCCTGAAACGGGCTTCTGTGGATGAGGGTGACGGGCAGGAAGAGGCATCCGTGCCTCGCGCCAAGCGGGCGCGCCGCGACACGTACGATGAAGACGACCCTCAAGAGATCCAGATCCTTGGCGACGGGTTCAATTTCTCACAGAATAATCCGAACTCCACCGGCCTCACGCAAACCGACAACATCGGCCAGTCATCCGGTGGCGATTTGACTGATCTGTTCTCGCGTTTCGGCCTCGACATTGACGAGTCACGCATCGAGGAGTACACCGACTTCTACATCACTGAACAGCGCCGTTGGTCGGAAGCTAGCCACGAAGACTGGCGTGCAGGCTCTAAGGAGATAGCGAAGGAGTTTAGTGATGTCCTACAGATGGCAAGTCAATCTTGTTTGCGATCTTACCATCACAAGACCTTGACAGTTTTTTACTTGCTTGCTACAGGCTATGGACCATTTGACGTACGTCTCGCGTCCAAGGTCCCGCATCTGCTGAAATATCTTGTTTTATCCCCATCAGCTCGAAAGTGGCGACCTACGATGCACTGCACGCCACGCTAGCCGATCACGGCGCCGTTCTCGATGCCCGTGGCGAGATGAATAAGAAAGTGAGGGAGTCCCTCGTGCGCAATAGCGGGAATGTCCTGAAGGTCGTCGAACTTGAGACCACGCGGCAGAAAGTGGACAAGTCAGTCGGGGAATCTTGAAGCCTGAGGACTTGGACATTCGGAACGTATCATCACAAGCTCAAACTTTTCTGACCGCTATCTTTGCCCTCACTTCTGCACTAGACTCCGCTTTTCACCTCCCGTGTTCTGCTCTGCCGTCTCATGCTGTCGCTTGTCTCAGCCCGTGTGTTTTGTGATCTGGATGGATGCCCCTTATCGACTCCGAATCTTCTCTGCTTTCACGGACTTCTCCTGTTTTCTTCGAGCTTCTTACTTCGAGATACTGCTCTGCTGCTTTCCCTTGTAACTCTGCCTCCGCGATTTCAAATGTTATTGCCATGCTATGGATGCGTTTATAACGAACCGAGACGTGTTATTCAACAGATGGATTGCCACGACTCCATTCCAACCGAGCGATCACCTACATGTGCAGCAAGAAGGTAAACTATCTCCTGGATCATAAGCACATTGGTAACAGGTAAGCCTTGAAGCTTGACCCGTCTGGTAATGTGAGGCCACCTCTATGCTCCCAGAGTTCATGCCTTCAGACTGCCCGAGCGGAAGATAGGCTGCAGATACAGTCAAGCTGGTCCTATCCCTATCTCCATATGTTTAGCGATCTTTGTCCTCTAATCAATTCTCATCTTCTTTGGCTCTACCTCTTTTTTGCCTGGGAATAATGATTTTGCAAAAATCCAATGTCATTGGACACGCTTAGCCCCTTTCGTCCCATTTAACCTGCGGCACAATTCTCTTCAGCTGTGTGATGAAGCCTCCATCCTCGGTAACCCGTGGCTTTTTAATAATGTATACCGTCTGAATGGCCCTGACCATTTGACGCACACCCATCTGCTCCAAGAATGCCGCGCGAAACGGGGCTTCTGCCTCCTCGTCCAACGCGTCGATCACGAATCCCGACAGAGAAAGGCAGCGTAAATTCTCGAGGAACAAAGCGCCGCCTTCCCCGTCGACGTACATGGTCAGAGCCTTGCAGAACGCGAAAGCGTGAGACGGGTTGCCGCTGAATCGGACTTCCTCGACTGCCCTGCACTGCCCCAGGGCATTGACCCACTCCTGGGGTGACCTGTTTCGCGTGCGACACTTGAAATGGAGACGGCGGATAGAATTTGTCCGGGAACTCCTACACAGGGCGGCTATGACATCCCATGACGAGTTGTTTGGGTCCTGTGGACAGGGAAGTTCGATACTGTATGCGGGATTGGTACTATCTTTCCGTGGAATATGGAACACAAAATAAGAGCCGTCTTCTACCAGCGTTAGCGATTGCAGAGGGGCCTGTACTCTGTCCAAATGCACTCTGAACAAGGTGACGAGCTCCATAGCTGATTCTGGCCCTGCGTCTTCGCTGCAATCCAAGTTTAGGCTACAAGATGGAGGGATGCTGATGCAGTTGATAAGATCAGAACATCGAGTTGTTGTGTCTGCCAGCTCCAAAGTCTTCAAACATGGCAAATCCATGACGCCGGTGCCAGTGCTGTTTACTGGATCTTTGGATCTAGGAGGCAGACAATTGCTTAGATGTAATATTTCGAGGGCCGGCATTCTACGAAGCGCGTCCAGCAACCGGTGGAATGACGACATAGCAGATGCGTCAACACTTCGATTTGGCACAGACTGTCCGTCGACATCATGGAGATCGAGGCGGACCTGAAGATGTGTCAAGTTGCAGAGAATCGGAGCGGACCAAGGAATGCAGACATTGAATAAATCAACGGAGCGAAGCATAGGTGCGTGATCCTGGAATGTGTGTTCAGACAGTAGCCAGACATCTGTGCCGTTAGATAAAAGGAAGTCTTGCAGAATGTTGGCCGGAGACGCCAGCATCAGCTGTAAGGTAGGCACCAAGGCGGCTGTGACTTGTGCGAAAGATGTGACGTATGCGGGAAACATGTTTGCAGATATCTTCGCCGTGAGTAGCTATGTTGTCATTGTTGAGCCTGATCTTGAAAGGAGCCGACTTCCCTCGTGCAACGATCACCGGCAGCCAGGTCTTGCTTAGGCCGGGCTCGATCATTGTCCAGAGGTGAGGATAGTGCAGGCCCGTTTGGCGCCAGTATTTGCATACGTGAGTGACCTGCATCCAACCAAGACGTTCGCCCTGAGCCACATAAGACCTCATCATTGGCGGGTCCATGTCTGCATTAAACAGAAAAACGCGGGCAAGGATCTCTGAGGGGAGCCGACAGACCGGAACTAGGGCGTTATGTTGGGTGTGCAGCGCACATATAGCCAGATGCACGGCCGCCAATTCATCTCCTATCATCTGACGAGCACGGGCGGCGCCGCTGGGTTTGTCCAGGGAAGGCATGTTTTGAATATGAGCTAGCCTGGGCTGAACACATCCCAACCAAAACTCCTGTGGGCTGAGCACAACGGCATCAGAGAGACCGCGAAGGGCAATGGCAACCACATACTTCAAGTTCGACATTGAATGGCTTCGCATGGCTTGATATCTTCAGATCGAATGCTCTGGATGCTCCGAATAAATTCGAGCACGAGATTGATAGACTAGTAACCAGTCTCTGGTACACAACTTGAACGAGGGGGAAGGGTTGTGGAGCCAAGATTAGTGTCCCCGAGTCTGGATGCAGTATCCTGTGAGATCGAATGAATCAGGGGACATCGAGGCATGCGTGCTAGCTGCTGTAACGAAATCCTACCTCTGCCAAGAATTGTGCGCGGCCTTGAGGAAGAGAAAGGGAACTGGGGGAGAAGGAGAAGAGTAATAATCGCCGTCTCCGGTGTGCGAGGGCTCAATCGTGCTGATCAGACGCTTGAAATCGTCTCGTCTGCGAGTGCGAGACACGAAGAAGAATCAGGACACGCGGTGCTTGGTCTCCCTATTTAAACAGTCTGTAGAAAACGTTCATCGATATCTACAGAGCGTCTGTCGCGTTTGATACTCGGCTGGATCTTCATGAGGATTACCATGACCGGTTGTTTCGGGAGCGTCTGTCCCCGCTCGAGATTGAACGGCAGAACCAAGATAATGCAATCGATGACAAATTCGAGCTGCAATTGAACCAGCCAACAAATGACGAATGCGCTTTTCAAGCTTCCCACCCATCGGCGTGAGCCTCTATCCGAATGGCACAACGCTAAGCAGAAGGGCAGGGCGGCGACACCACCATCTGTCAAATAACCAGGAGGATGCAGTGTCAATCAGACGGATCGCCCAGAATACGCGGGTCATTCCTTCTTCCCGAAGGAATATACCTTCGTCAGGGAACCGTACGCCCGGAGAGAATGAAGAAGGAAACAGCTATCACGCAATGAGCTTCACACACTGGCGATCTACCTTCAGAGGCATGGCATGCATACAAGTGGCATGGTGCATAGTATTTTGGGAAACAACAGCATCGAGATCGTAAGTGAGAAAACAATAAAAACCATGCGTTTACTTGAGGGGGATGCTGCACACCAAGTAATCATAAGCGACTGGAACAATTACGAAAAGATAGAAGCACGTACAATCGAGATGCTGGACGATGGGCACGCAGGAACAGCCTGGTCAAATAGGATAGCACGAATGACAAGATATGGTAACTTACAGTGGGTGGCACCGATCTACGTCGATCAAGGCACGAATCAGAAAGAGGGGCAGACGAGAAGAATGGAAAGGACATACACCAGGGCGACCATGCTTGACGGGCCGGTATGAAACGGAGAATTCTCCAAGGTAGTGGCCGACCATCTCGGGCTTGATCTCAACAGAGTTGAAGACCTACGAGCGGCGAAAATGTATCCATATCCACAGGGCAATTTAGAAATGAAGGGGTGAGACAGCGCATGTAATAATGTCAATCAGCACGAAACTCGGCAAATCAGGAATGGCAGATGGATGACGTGAAATTCATCCGCTGCAGAAATGGGCGCGGAAGGGTAGGACGCACCTTTCCGTTGTAGATGCCAACGACGGAGCCGATCATCTCGGGGACGACAATCATGTCACGGAGGTGGGTCTTCACGACGGCGGGCTTCTCATTCGGGGGCGCCTCCTTCTTGGCCTTGCGCAGCTTCTTGATTAGACCCATGGGGCGGCGCTTGAGACCGCGCTGGAACCGACGGCGGGCGCGTGCGTGGACGATCTAGGTGTAACCGACCCCTCAGCAAATGCAATTTACGCTAAGGCGCTTGGATATGCATACCTCGAGGAACTGAAAAATCATAATATCAGAATCTAGTGAATATGAGACACGGAATACCACGCACCTCCTCGTTACCCATGTCGAGGAGCTTGTCGAGCTCAACACCCCGGTAAGAGAACGTGCGGAACGTTCTCTTCTTCTTGAGGTCGGCAGCAACTTGCGGGTCGGTCACGGATGAATCAGCCTATCCAACAACAACCAGTCAGTCTCCGCCCCCCAACGCGCATCGGGCGCCGCCAACAGCAGCACTCACCATCGTGGATTTTGATCTTGAGGCGGTCTAGTGGACTCGTCGGTATGGCGGAGGACTTTGCACTTGCGGTGGCTGAGAGAGTTCAGGCGGAGTGGCAATCGCCGGATGCGGAAGGTGTGGCGCGAACCTTAATTTTGGGACCTGTACAGTCAATGCGCCACCGACGGGACTGGAGACGCGCGGCATCTACTGGCCCATCCATCCATTCACGTCTTCGGATAGAATCCACAGGTCTTCCCTAGCGGATTAAATGTGCGTATCTGCTGCTCTGCGGCGCATTGATGGCCGTGCTGACCGCTTTCTTCGCAAGCAGTGATTTGTGGCTACCCACTTCACTAACTTTCCAACAATCTAAAAGTGCGCCTGCCTCGCGCGGACCCGCGTCTCGGGAAACTGACTCTCGCGCTGCCTGCACAGATGCGTCATATCGCTGCGTACCTCCTGCTCCAGATCGGCGGAAATGCGTCGCCCTCTGCTAAGGACGTCAAGAAGGTCCTCGGTGCCGTTGGCATCGAGGCCGACGAGGAGCGCCTCGAGAAGCTCGTCTCCGAGCTCGAGGGCAAGAACATCGCCGAGCTGATCGCTGAGGGCAACAGCAAGCTTGCTTCTGTGCGTCTCTCGCTCTTCTCCGCAGGGACGAGGAAATACTCACCTTGATTTATGTACAGGTTCCCTCCGGCGGTGCTGCTGCTGCACCGCCGCCGGTGGCGCCGCCCCCGCCGCGGCTGCTGCCGAGAAGAAGGAAGAGAAGNAGGAGGAGGAGAAGGTCAGTCTTACCTGCTGTACCTTGTATTTCTCATCCGTTGCTGATGGCATGTTTGCGATGCACAGGAGGAGTCCGATGACGACATGGGCTTCGGTCTCTTTGACTAAACGCTGTCCGGTCGTTTTCTGTAGTCATGTATCGCATAGGCATTCATGCTGCACGCAAAATGTATTTTTTGCACTTTTGAACACTGCATTCTGTATTGTGACTGAGCTCTGCGTGTGCGCAAGACCTGCGTAGCCCTATGAGTGCGAGGATTCTGGTCACTATGCCATTATTCGTGCATTCTATACTGTAACCATATCGCAGTGAGAGCCTGGGCTAAGGACCTCCCAGCACTCGCGAATACGACCATGCGCAGGTCAACGGAACGAGCCTCGGGGACTTCTAGTGGTCAGACCGTCCTCAGTGTCGTGGGCCGCGCAAAAGGCGCCATTCAACCAGCACATATGCGCGATGCCGTCGGCGGGTCAAGCTTGCCGCAGACTTCAATGTTGCAAGTAGTAGAGCCTGGTGTGTTCTGGAAGGCCGATGGGCTGGCAGTGTTCCTTAGCCTACACATTCGTGACTGCGGTGCGGGGGCGGCATGATGCATGACGCATTGACGCGGGGCCGCAGCATCACAGGTTCGAAGCACGTATGACGACGTCGACGCTATTCACGGGTCAGATCTACAGACTTGCTGTCAGCTTCAATGTTGTCGCCGCGGCGAGGAAAGCCGATGAGCGGAACGAGATGTCGATGCACGGAGGCCCGGGCGGGTGTGCTTCGAGCTTCGTATGCTGCATGACGGGGTGACGCCCCGGGTGATATTCAGGATCCGGAGAATCCATGTTCACCAGTCAAATGAAACCTGACACGAAGGACGGTTATTAGAAGTTCAAGTGCACGAGTAAACCAGCAAACAAGTACACGATGTCCAACAAGCTCACAAACCTACTTTTACGGCACCACTCACGGCGCCGCCAACGCGAGCCTTCGTGACTTCTGTAGCCCGAACGTTTAACGTTTACCTCAGCTGAGACCGACAACACGAACAAAAGTACTTATGTACGTATCCCCAAATTAAACACCATCATATTGACGACGTCGAGCCGGATAGACGTCGCCAACCAGCACTGGCGATCTGCGGCTTCGTGCCATCGATGTTATTGAAAAAAGGCCACTGCAAAGCCAGGCGAGGAGAAAATCTAGGGTGTGTCGCTTTGGAAAGATTTCAAACTAGGTGCATGGAACCGCCAGCTCCAGTCCGCCGTCCAATACTCAATAGACACGAGTTTGTGCCTGTGCCACGCCGTACAGCATACTAAACCAAGCGGAGCGAAGAATGCGTTCGAAAGAATCTAGAAAGTGTACTTCACTGCCAATGAGAGACGGTTCAGAAGATCCGCGCCGCGCCGCAAAGCCACGCGAGCACGAATAAGCATTCGCGCTCGAGAGAAATGGAAGCGGGAGATGGAGGCGCATCTGAGCATGTCCGCCGCTCACATCGCGACGATCGAGGTGTGATACAAGGCCACGGCGCCGCGGATCGCGTATATACGCGCTGACCGATCGCCTCGATGCCTAAAATGCATGGTATCCAGGTACAAGGACCTGGGGCGCGGCAAATGGAGGTTCGTTCGCGCCGTCCTGTGCTGCACGCGCAGTTGGACATATGCAGCCCGGTGAGGGCAGGTGAGAACGATGTGCTAGACGGGGCTACTTAGCAAGCAGAAGCATGGCTGCTGACTGGTGGAATCACGACGGGGATCGGAACCCGGGCGGGGTCGCGGCGGCGCGAAGAGTCGACATGTGCAGTTCAAACTCGGATGCTTGGAAGTGTGAAGTCAACAATCGAGGTCGAGGTTGGCGTTGAATATTCATAATTCAGCGAGCTTCATCCAGGCCTCCGAGGAGAAGCCGCCACCACGAGCAATGAAAAGACCTACTCATATGCACCGGTTGGAAAGTACAGTAGACCGGCAGCCACGCCTCCGTCGGTCGGCGCTGATCACAGCCGCGCGCAAGTCCGAGGCGCAATCCCGCGGGAAGATCTGGTCTTGCCACGCGAGCGACGATCTCGCAAGCGGGCAGGGCAAGGCATTGACGATCCTCGGTGCGGGCTATGCTGCATGTCGCGAGTTCCCGTTTCCAAAGTCCAGGTCGGACGCAGAGCCTGGGCCTGCGACGTTTATGGGCCTAAGTCCGAGGAGAGCACAGTTGATGGGCATGACGCGCGCGGCAGCGGCTCCGGGGTAATTGCTTGTGCATCTTGGAAGGCGGAAGAGCAGAATAGAACTGAGAAGCGGGCGGCACAAGCCGCATTCGATCGTGAGGGTGGGGTGGGATGAGAAAGGAACTGGGAAGTCTTGGGAGTCTGGATATGAAGCTGCAAGGTGTGAAAGAGAACGGGTGATGAGAGCTTGATCGACGTCAGGAAAGCTTGTTTGAATGGAGTTATGCACAGTTGAAACGAGGTGTACTCGAAACGTGGCGGTGCTGAATTGAACTAGAAATAACGTAGACTTTATTTGAAGACGTTACGAAATGCTGCTGAACGCAGGGTTCATATATAGGGCGTTGGCTGCCGTTGTTGTGGGCGCGGCTGAGGACGGACGTCATGACATTCTGTTCATGGCAATCGGACATCTGGCCGGCAGTGGACCGGCGGCAAGGGAGAACCGTCGGCGGGTCCATTTTTAGCGTGATGGATGAAGCCGGCGGATGTGGACAAGGCACGGTGCGGCTTATGTATGCGTCCATTGCGGCGGCCGCATGCGCGGACCCCGCGATCTGCATCGCGATTACTCCGGCGGGGACCACCGGGTCGGCTGCTCTTATCGGTGACTTGGGAATTTGGAAGGGCGCATGCGATGTGGACGGTGAGAACATGGGCCGTGAGGCCAGGGAAAAGGAAAACGGAGGACGGAGACGAGACGGCGAGACAGCTAGCGAGACGCGCGGAAGCAGACGCGGCAATTCAGATGTCTTGGCTGCATTCAACCCGACTAACCCCAATTTCAAATCCAATATACTCCTCCTCCATTTCTTCTCACTTCATATCCCCCCGCTGCTACCGACCCTCCGCTGCTAACCATCTCCTCTCCCCCTCAATACTCGTGCTCTGCACCATTCAATCCTATCGCGTACACAACATGAGCTCGTTCTCGCCGTCGCCCACCGACCCCACATCGACTGCTGAGCGGTCTATGCCAGCACACTCTTCTAATAGTAGCGACAAAATGCCCCCTCCTCTGTCCCCTGCGTCGTCGTCCAAGGACTCAGACACCCGCGATTCCATCAATTTCGCCTTTCTCAAGGGCCCCAAGCGCAAACGACTTGCAAAGGTCTGCCCCACACTTCACTCTCCTCCCACGAGACCCTCACCATGAGATTCTCTAGGCATGCGACGCCTGCCACAAAAGCAAGCGGCGCTGCGACGGCATGGGTGAGTCTCGCCTCCAACGTCATCGCTTCATCTCTTCCTCATTTCGCACATTAATAACTTGAATCTCCTCCCCCGTCCTAGCTCCATGCAGCAACTGGTCTGTCCAATTCCCCGCTGCCATATGACAGCGCGTCCCCTAAATTAGCATCCACAGCTACTTCGCATCCAAGGGTTGCACCTACACAGATGCTTCAGGCAACCCTGTCCCCGCACCCCACGCCGACCGTGACCGCTCTGCCGAGCCCCATCGCAGGCGTGCCAATGCCCACCATCCCCCAGTCCCTGCCGCCGCAAAAGGTGTCGCCTCCTACAATGCGTCTGATACGTCGTCAGACGAGTATAACGACCGAAAGCGCTTCCGTTTCGAGGAGAATCAGCCTCCTGACCCGCCCTACATACCCCGTCCCTTTAGCACTTTCCCGACTTCGCGCCTCGACCCGTGCGTCGTGCGCGAGCTCGTTAATCGTGAGTATTTTGTCTATGCTTGACAGCATTCGCTTGAACGAGGTGCAGTCTTTTTCGCGCACTGCCACCCCCAGCGCTTCATTATCCACAAGCCGACGTTTTGCGCCGCTCTCAGCCACGGCCGCATCCCCTGTTCGCTCCTTTACGCCATGTGCGCCATGGCTGCACCTCTTTCGAAGCAGCCTGCTGTGCGCACGAGCCCGCCGCGAACGGCCGGGCATCCATATGCACAAGAAGCGATCAAAGAGCTATTTGACAATAGCGGGAGACTCAGCTCTGAGCCGAATCTCGTCACCGCCCAGGCCCTGTGCATCCTTCAAAGTCATGAGATCTTGACCGCGTGGCCATGGACGGCATCGACGAAGTATCAAGGTACGCCGCTTGCTGTCGTCCCACCGGCAATCCCGAATTTATGTGCGCGTGTGTGACAGATATCGCGCTCAAAATTCTGGAAGAGGACCTCCACGTGCATTCGCAGAACAATCCGGTGCTTACGCCCGTGCCCACGCCCCGAGATGATCTTCACGTCCATCGACCGCGAGTGCACGCGGCGCGCGTTCTGGCTGCTCCGCTTCCTCTCGCTCACGTCGAACTTATACTATGACTGGCCGATGCCGCAGAAACAGATGGACCTAACGGTGCGCCTGCCTGTGGACGAAACGAGCTTCGAGATGTCGACGCATTCGACGTTGTCCGGTGAGTGATTCGTTTATTTCGGTTGCGAAAGCAATGTATGCTTTTACGGGAGGTGTTGTATTCGCGCTAGCGGCGCTGCCGCCACCATCAGAAGTGCCTGTCTGCTTTGCTTTTCGCCTCCCATGATTTCGACCTGTTGCTGATTGACGCGCTCTATTGCGTGGGTGAACAGAATATCTGCATGTGCCTGCGCCCCGCACGCAGTGGGTGTCTGAGATAGGACACCTGTTACGGGTCTGCACGATCTATGCAACGCTGGAGGGCATTTTGCGCGGCTCTGAGGGTACGTGCGATTTGTCGAGATGCCGCGGCTGGGCACTGACACGTCCATTGGTACGCTATCTGACAGCCGGGACCGGCCCGGCTGACCGAGCCGCCATAGAAGTCGCTGTACAGGACACGGAACAGGCGCTTTCGGTAAGTCGTCTTCCTTTCTTGCCGCCACCACTCCCACCGCTGTCCACGCGAGGTATCATTTCCTTTTCCGTTATCTATCCGCTCATGGCTTTTCCCTCTTGGCGCGGCTTCTCTGTTCGGTTCGGCGTGGTCGGCTTGCTTGTCCTGTAGACTTGGGAAGCGTCCCTTGCCGACCATGTCAAGTTCACAGACGAGAGTCTGCAGCTCCAGCTCTCCATGTTCGAAACAAGCTCCAACGCAGGAGCCTGGTGCTACTTCCTCATGCACATTATGCATGCCTCATGCCTGCTTTCATTGTCCGATGTGCGTGTTCTTCCTATTACTGTCTTGCGATTACTGACGTTGCGCCGCTCCCAGGCCAGGTCCCAAATTCAGGTTCCCCCGTCATCACAGCCCTCTGGCGCTTCCACAAGCAAGACACATCAGGCAGCCCGTGAGCGCATCATGAGTATCGTCACCTCCCTCGGTAGTCGGGCCAAGAACAACCTTCTCTGTACGCCCTCTTACCCCGCACTTTGATTCCCGCCGTACTCATGCAACCGCTTTCTGCACAGTGGTCGCCGCACTGGTGGTACGTCTCGTCATCATCCCACCTGCAGTTACGTTGCCCACAGCTCACCTCGCATTCGTTACAGCCGCTCTACAAGCACGGCCTGGGCGATCACCCGCAGATCGCCATCTGGACGAAGGAATTCGAGGACATGTGGGGCACGAAGCTGCCCATGCTGTTCAACACCTCGCGCTCGCCGCCGCAGCCACAGCGCCGACCCTCATCCTTCACCGTCCCAGCCTTCCGTACGTGAACACGAACGACACGACGACGATCCATGACGACGCCGCGAACGCGCTCGAGATTGAGATCGGTCGGCCGTACCGCTCGCTGCGCCAGTTCAGCGACTCGGTGACCAAGGCCGGCGCCGGCGCCCTCCCGAAGCTCGAGGCATCCT
>SFCI01000275.1:0-27039 GCA_004681135.1 Hericium alpestre | reverse complement strand
GCCAAGCTATCGCTGTTCCAGTTTTTCCGCTCGCAGTTCAAGGCATTTCCGCGGGATCGGCTTCGAGGCCGCGAAGCACCTCGCGACCATGGGCCCGGGCAAGCTTGTCCTGGCCTGTCGCGATGCCGGAAGGGGACAGGCAGCACTCCATTGTAGATTGTACGTCCGTTCGTGCATGTCCACGATGCGTGGTACTGATTGCGTGCGGTATCTCCAGCCATAAAGAAGGATACCGGTTTCAAGAAGAGAAACGCCTCGATATCCTGTTCTACAACGCGGGCGTCATGACGCGGGACTACGCGACGACGGCGGACGGCTGGGAGACGACATGAGTGCTGTCCCGCGCGCGGTCCACAAAACACGTTGTTCAGGCCCGCGCAGGCTGCAGGTCAACGACCTGTCGTGCGCGCTGCTGCCGCTGCTCATGCTCAAGACGGCGGCGGCCTTCTCGACGCGCCCGCTCACGGTCATCGTCGCCAGCGAAACGCACTTCTGGGCGGACGTGAGCGACGAGGAGCTCGCGAGCCCGAAGATCCTGCACAAGGCGAACGACGAGGTGTATGCCCGGTCCAGCTGAGCCTCGCCTGCTGCACGAAGCATTCACTCGCCTAACATGCATCCAGCAACGGCATGCCAAATCGATATCAATACTCAAAGCGTGCGTTATGCGGAAGTCCGGCAGGCACGTGTTGACTCCCGCTTGCACCACAGTAATCAACATCCTCCACGCGCGCGAGCTGACCGCCCGCCTGCCGCCCACCGCGCCGCTCATCGTCAATAGCGTCAACCCCGGCTTCTGCACGACCGGCATCCGCCGGCATCTGCCGCTGCTCACGCGCGCGGCCCTCTGGCCCATGATGAAGATCGTTGCGCGCACCACCGAGCAGGGCAGCCGCCACCTCGTGTGGGCCGCGACGAGCGCGCCGAGAACGTGAAGGAGGACGAGCGGCGCGGGGCATGTGTCGAATCTCGCTGTGCAGGAGCCGAGCGAGTTCGTGCTGAGTGAGAAGGGAGGCGCAGAGGCGCATCTGGGTGAGAGCGCGGCGTTGCGTATTGTGTGTAGTCAGAGCTGACTGGTTCTCTAGGACGAAACTGTCGAGGCCTTGGCTGAGAAGTATCCGAAAGTCAAGACGATAGTCGACGAGTACTTAGTGTCGCGATGGTTGCTTGTTTTGTGTATTGAACTCATATCACTCACGAACTTCTGATCTGATCTCATTTCGTTGAAGTCGTGCCCAAACCTGTGCAAAGCCTCCCCATTCGATATCCGACAACGCTGTCTGAGCGTGTCGCAGGCGATGGGCTGCGCGGTTGCGTCGTGTTCTGCATGGCGAACGTTCGCCTCAGCTCGATGCTCGGCGCTCACGACTCGCGAGACCAACACAGACAAGGTGGGAACACAAACATCTCCAATGGCAGTGAACCCACCCCCGCAGTACATGTTCTTTCTGACCGAGAAGTCGGTTGAACTAGGCCGCGATATTTTCATCTTTACTTACGGCAGAAAGAGAGAAAGCTGTCCTACTGCGGGTTTAGGACTGAATCAAACTGTAACGCGAGCCTCGATCAAAACGCTGCTCCGTTGGATGAAGCTGTTTGACGGAGGACTGTATCCGGAAAAATCAAATTGCTACCAGTGCGCATGGAAAGAAGTCCTATTGCGCCGTTCGCGGTACATGTCGACAAGTCGAGTGTAGGATCTCCGTTGGATCTCACAGACGAACCCATTCCTCCCGGTGAATACGTATGGACTGGTGTGTATTCTCGGCACGCTACCATAATAACATGATCCAATCTTCCATGTTACCCTAGGTAGGAGGCTTAGCATCCTCCTGGCCCCGTCTCTCGCGAAGCTTAGGGACAAGTATTACCGCGACCCGAAGCTGCAGAACTACGTCGGCAGTAACATCGACCTGGTACGTTACAACGCTTCATACTCGCGATGAACTTCATTAAACCCCGTATCATACAGTATGAGTTCCCGGCCGATAGCAGGCCGCTGTTCTTGAACGCGATGAAGGAATGTGCTTTATGACAGGGATGCCGGTCGACCAAAGAGAAGCCGTTCCATTTGGACATCTGGTGGATTTTCCCGCCTACATGGGGTTACTGGGTCAGTCACGCGCCATCTCTATTATTTCTGATAGTAATGCATACTAACATTGGGATTGGATGAAGTTTGAAATCAATAGCCAACCTGCCATCCATGACGTTCAGTCCTATCTCACCACAGACAACGTGATCCTCATGGACGAAGAGCTCATAGCCGATTTCCACGACAATGCATTCGGTGTGGACGTCGACGTACACGGCCCTAATTCGGGCATCGGTGCATAGACTGACATGTCGCGCGATAGGATAGCCGCCAGGTCGTCCAATTTCGTCCCCTCAAATCTGATATCCAGCTGCCGACGCACCTCCCAGCGCGTCCAGGTGACTACTATGATCGCATCGACGAATTCCTACATGCATTTTATGTTTTGCATCCACGCGTGCATTTTGGAGGCGATTTCCATGAGGAGACTTGGGGCAAGATCCCCCAGCTTATGTATTGGCTGGGAGTGAGAGTTGAAACGGGGGAACACGAGTTGGTGAGAGACGACCCAGAGTGGCTGACCGTGATGGGGAGAGGAATTCTGGATATGTTAATGATGCAGGGGGGGATTTCGGAGGAGAAAGCAGAGACGTTCGGAAACCCTGTAAGCTGAGGTCTCGTCTGAAATTTCGGAGGCAGGATACTGTACTTTTACGACCAACTGTTCATGCGTGGCTGATTTTTCAAAGGTTGAGGTTGACCGATGCTCCCCGATAATTAATCGGAGCTCATCGGCGCTCTCAGATTTTTTCGCATGTGATGCGTGACAACGCGGCGTCCAACGCGCACGCCGTGGGCACGGCCGGCATGTCGCCATACGGCGCGTCCTACGGTGTTGTCGATCCTGACCTGCATGTCAAGGGTGTCACAGGCCTGCGTATCATCGACGCGTCCATCGTCGTGAGTTCCGCAGCCCTGCACCTTGTAGCCGCCTTCCTGTCATCTAACTGGCCACCTTGATAGCCCTTCGTCCCGAGCGCACACACCATGGCGCCGACGTACATCATCGCCGAGCGGGGTGCCGAGTTCGTCAAGGAGGAGTGGGTGAATATGTAAATTGAAGTACTGAAGCCTCGCGGCAGTCTATTCCACACGGACGTCACAATTTTTTACGGTAGCTCTTAGAGTCGTAACCACACATACTTAACTTTATTTACCTAATGCCAGCTGCTACTTACGACATGTAATTGCGCCGGAGTTTTGAACCAATAATGCACACGATTTTGATGCAGCTTTCTCTGTGGAATTTCTGGTTCTCTGGGTACTGTCTTGGAGTCGGTTAATTTGTGGGCATCTGTGTTCCATGGGCGTCCTGGGCGATGCAAGTTTTCGACATAAAGAACATATACGATCAGACTCGAACGACTTAAAGAATCAAATGTTAGATATTAGGGTCTATACGCGTGTTTCGAAAATAAGACAAAACCGATTTGACCTGCCTATCAAGAGCAGGAAGTCCGTTGGCACGTTGCGCAACCTAGCCTCCGAGGATCAAACCGAATCGGTAGCCTTGGCGGAAGCGTTGTAAGTTGCGACCGCGGGCAATGCTACTCAGAATATCTCGAACAGATCATCAAGCAGCCCGCTACCCCAACTGTTCGAAGGGTCCTGAAGGGTCTTCTGGGACGAGCAAGCTAACATTAGTGTGACTTCAGGCCTCATGACCGGAACAACCTCTGGCCATGGGTTTCATGGTTCCCTTCGGCCTCAGGTCATAGGAACCCGATACAGGACGAACACGACCTAGTGAACTTGCTGCAGGGCCCGGCAACAGTACGGACGTGCCCTGGTATATGATTGTCGCCCAGGGTGCATAAAGGTGCCGCAAAGCAGTTTGCGGGCATACATATTCCAGTCTAGTGACGACAGGGCATGTTCGGGCGGCTATTTTTTACAACGTCGCAGAAGACGCACCCAAACACTCCGGACGCCCTTCCATGATTCAAATTGCTCGACACTTGCAATGCAGCCCTCTGTTGTGGTCCGGACGCGGACCGCAGAGGCGCAAGGCAAAATCATCCGGGTCCTTTGATGACTGATACTGATACATTCTGTTGACTGGATGCAGCGCGCGGAAGCTTTACACCAAGTGATCGCAAGCATTCGTTGTTACAGTTGTCAATGACCCATAGCTGCGAAGTCCTGTGTGTCCGATCGTGTCTGGGCGCGATTGGAAAATCCTGAGCGCTCCTACCCCATCCTGTAGCTGGCTCATCGCCACCAGCATCGATCATCCAAAGACGCCGCCCCACAGCGGTTCTGCTATGGCGGCCCGCACCTGGCGCTCCGTGGCTGGATGAATACGGCTGACCGAAGACTGCCCGAGGTCATAGATACTGTACTTACAAACTGTCTCGAATGCTACGAACGTCAACGTTCGTTGACCGGTTCACGATGCGATCGCGGCTGCCAGAGGGTCCAGGCTGTGTCACATTGCAATATCAGCGTCGCCCTAATTGTCAGTAAGTCCGATGAACATAATATTCGCCTAACGATGCCAGGTCCCACACTGCATCCCATTCCGTTGTAGGCGGATCCGTTGGCCGCGTGTTCGGTCGTGACAGCCGTTTGCTGAACGGTAGGCACCCCGTCAGATGAAACGATCCTGAGGCACGATGGTTGAACATTCATCTACTCTGCTTTAGGGAGACTAGGCACCCCGGGAAATTATGTCAAATANGTCCATCNAAGCGGAGCACGACGGCATCCAGATNTCGAAGGGGCANGCCACCCGGATTTTTGTCGCCGCTCGCCAANTCGTGCGGATTGTNNCTGCGGCAGGACACGGCTGATGGAATTGACGTCTTCGGTAAACCACGGTCTCTATGNATANTTTCCGGAGCNGGNNNTATCGTTCAGCAAACGGCTGTATCGGGCCCAGGCAACAAGACTTGGACAAGTACGCACGTTCTCGTTCATTGGTGCCTGGACCTACACTAATGCTTCTCCAGAGTGGCTAAATTGTATACTGATGCTGCGAAGGAGAATGCCGGCATGGGCAGGATGTTCGGCATCGAAGGCAATATCAGCCAGAAGGCAGGTGGATATCTCTACCTTGGCGTCCCTACGCCCGCATATTGACCTGCGTTGGATTGAGCAGTCCGATGCTGAACGTCTAGCTGACGAGGTGGGAAGAGGGCAGGGCACGTCACTGTGCTCTTCAATAACGTTGGCATCGTTGACGGCTTTGCAAAGCAGCCCGAGGAGGCGACCGCAAGTGCCTTCAAGAAGGCACTCTTTGACCCCCTGACAACAGAACAATTCAACAGGGTGTATGATGCGAATGCGGTGGGGCACTACTGGATGACGCTCGCGTTCTTGCCGCTGCTCGAGAAGTGGAAGAACAGGGCGGAGCCGGTGGCGAAGAAATTTGTGCCCCAGGTGGTGATGACAAGCAGCATGAATGGCTGGACGAAGGTTTGGTTGGCTTTCCAACCGAAGAAGTGAGCACTGATGTTCCTTCGTCAGGATCTTAACACTGCAGGGCATTGCGTTCCCTACATCTTTTCCAAGTATGCCATTGCACATGCGACATCGTCACTTGCCCATAAATTCCTTCCGCTCGGGATCCGCGTTAATGCGATAGCGCCAGGTAATGCAATAGAAGAAAATACATTCAGAGGCGCTGACGCATAAATCTCTGTTAGGCTTGTTTCCAACTGAGGTGATATGATACCTGATCTATCCTTCTATTCTTCAAGCCATCCACTGATGCTGGATTGTGATGCCACAGATGACCTCTCCAGGCACAATGAACCCCTTGGGACAATCGAAGTTCCAAACCAGTGGCCAGCAGCAAAGCCTCGTGTGTCCGACAGATCCACATGGGACTGACCGAGACGTTGGAAGCATAGCGATTATGCTGATTGCAAATTGGTTTATCAATGGTGAGCCTCCTTCCGAGATTTCTACTGAACAACGGTGTTGATGGGGTTTGTGTATCAGGGGAAACAGTACTGGTCGATGGGGGCGTAAGTTTCTATGCTCATCTTATCTTCCTCGATGTTGACTATCTGTGCCCTCTGCAGAGCTTCTTAGTCCATCCTTCGTCCTATTAAATTATGGGACAGATAAGTTGTCACGCACGTATATTTAGCCAATAGTAACATGTTGACACCGTCTGGTTCGGACGACGATGGCTAGAATCGACGGCGGGCGCAAGGAGTTGAGGGTAGGGCGCAACAACAGCGTTCAGGTGCAATATGGCTGGGATCAGACGACTTGTGCCGCTGTTAATGTGAGGGGAGAAAGAAGAAGAACCCCCCTCCCCCCAGCATCTTTGCGCTGCGAGTCAGATAACACATGAGTCAAAGCCCTAGTATGTGTTCTGCGTCATACCGTGCCTGCGCAGAAGTTGGATTCGTCAGATGGGAAACGGATTCGAGTGGATCGCAACAATGGGTCCAGCGTTCACCGCGCCCAAATGCTGATTAGTCTCCTAGTGCCTAGTCCCATTCGTTCCCGTTGCATGCGAAATCCTTGGCCATAATAGTAGTATCTGAAGGAAAGAACAGAAAGACTCGTCGTCCTCAAGCTCTATGGTACTAAGGTGTGAGGTCAGCAACCTCGACTAATTTTTGATGGGATCTTATCGGCCACAGATTGGAAGGTTGCATCGATGTGACGTCGTCGACTCGTCAGGCTGCGAGGGACTGGACCAGCGTCGTTGCGCCGTCCGTCCTTCTAAGTTCTAGGGAGAGCCATTCTTCGGATCCACCACGGTCCGTGAATTCACGAACGACCAAGTCCAGACATGTGCTCCAACATGATCCCGCGATCGTGGTATATAAGGAACTCGAGCGTTGTTCCCAGCCATCCATCAAGTTCTACCCCTCCCGAGTCGAACTACCATGGCTGATGCAATTCTCAATCGCTTGACTGCGAATAACATTTTCGATTTGAGAGGTGTGGTGGCTATTGTGACCGGCGGAGGAACCGTGCGCATTTCAATGCGTCCTGGCTCTATTTCGTGTTGACAGCCTCGGACACTGTACAGGGGATTGGCCTGATGATCGCCACAACGCTGGTCGCCAATGGGGCCACCGTGTACATCATTGGCCCCAAGCAGGCAGATCTGGACAAGTATGTGCTTCTCCTTGCATGGAACGCCAGATAAACTGTGGGTGGAAACTAATGATACGTAGGATGGCGAAGGCGTATAACGAGGCTGCGGCCAAGGATCCCAGACGCGGGAAGCTTGTCGGGCTCGAAGGCGATGTCCGACTGAAGGTGATTCACCTTTCTTTCAGACTTTGGAACGTCTCAAAGCCTAATCACCCTGCAGTCCGAAGCCAAGCGCCTCGCTGACGAAGTCGGAAAGCGCGAAAAACACGTCACGATTCTCTTCAACAATGCCGGTATCGCCGTCGGCACCTTCCAGAAGCCGGAGAATGCCACCGCCGAGGCGTTCATTAAGGGCTACTTTGACCCTATCACGCAGGATGACTTCACGAACAGCCTCGCGACGAACGCGGTCGGGCCGTACTGGCTGTCCTTCGCGTTCCTGCCTCTGCTGGAGAAGTGGAAAAGCAGCGAGCTCGCGGACAAGTTCGTCCCGCAGATCGTGATGACGAGCAGCATGAATGGGTGGACGAAGGTGCGTTGCCGCGCTGGGGTTATGTTCCCGTGGAGTTCTGATGGGCGGCGCGCGGAGTAGGACTCGGACACCTCGGGGCGGTCGTTCCCGTACATGTACTCAAAGTCAGCGATCGGGCACGCGACGTCGTCGCTCGCGCACGAGCTGCTCCCGCTCGGCATCCGCGTGAACGGCATCGCTCCTGGTAAGTGATCCGTACCGATGAATGGCAAGTATCCTCATTTATCTCCGCAGGTCTCTTCCTCACCGAGGTACGCATGAGCTTCGATGGGTCTGAAGTACGTAACGGAGGCTTATCTGCGTATACAGATGTCTGACCCAGGGTCGACCGACGAGCTGGGGCAAGCTCACAGCACCGGCAAGCAGCACCCTTTCAAAGTGCCAGCAGGCCCCAATGGTGGTTCAAACAGGGACGTGGGCTCCCTGGCTCTCATGCTTGTCGCCAACTGGTTCATCAACGGCGAGACCGTTCTCATCGACGGAGGCGTAAGTCGCTCTTCTGATGTCAGGCATCTGAAAGACTGATGTATTTTGTAGACTCTGCTCCTACACCCATCTTCCTACTGAGCGCATCGCGGCTCGGCATTCTGGCTCAGCATTCTGGCTCTGTGCGCGGTGAACATGGCCTATGGCCGGTATGTACATGTGGTTGTAAGATACAGGTCAGAATGTTGTAAGATATTGGAAATGCATTCTGAGACCGGAGGGCTCCTTCCTGACACACTGCATTCATCATGATCTTCTCATGCTTCCTACAAATGGCAAGTACAGTCTATGATATAACGGTATAGCTGTTGAGAGCATCCCTCCTTCCCTGCTATGCAAGTTCGTGCTAATGGATACAGCTGTTGAGAGCTCCGCACACCCCCTACTCCACACTCGGAATCGGCACCTCCTCCTCCGCAAGTCCCGCGACGTCCAACGCGCGCAGCACGCGCGTCGTGAAGTTATACCCCGCGACGACGGCAGTCGCCTCGACGATCTGGCGGTCGTCGCGCAGCATACGCTGCAGGCGCGCGAAGACGGCCTGCGGCACGCGCACCGTGCGCGTCATGTGGTCTGCGTAGTCGAGCGCGGCGAGATGCAGCGGCGAGCAGCGGAGGCCCGGGAATGGGGGAGACGCGCACCCCATTTGTTAATTGCGGCGAAGCCGCCGATGAGGAAGCCGAGCGAGAGCAGCAGAAGCGGGTTCGTGATCCTAGTAGATAGATGGATATGGGAGGTGAGTTGCGCATGCGGCGCGGCCTGAGAGCGGGCTTACATGGCATAGACAGCCAGCACCGCGATGATGAGGCCATAGTTGCCTGCAAGCGAATTCAGTCAGTACCGGAACGATACAAGTATGCGTGACAATGAGACGGACCGGAGAAGTAGCGGGTATTATATGATATGCGCTGCAGGCCCGAATAATGGGTCAGGATGCGTAAGGAATGTGAAAAAAGAAGGCACTGACCGAGACGGCCTGGTTGAAATCACTTGGCCGCGATACCCGGTTGTGGTCGAAGAACTCCTGCGGCGGACGGAGCGCACTGAGGCGGGTTTCCTACAGACAGAAGCCTATTCAGCATCTCATTGTCCGTCTCCCAGAACACCTCGGAACGCACGCGGAAGGATTTGAGAGTATCGGCGGCGCGCAGCGCATACTCCATGTTTGAATCTCGGGGACGGAAAGGATTACGGATGTGGGGAAGTCGAGGCGTGGTGGAACAGTAGTAGCGTTAACGGTGGCGAAGAGAGGGTAGTAAATAGGTAAAGTTTGGCGGTGCAAGCGTCGTGTCCAACCCTTGTTGGCGGCGCGCAAATAGACGCCCACACCGCCTTGTTGTCTGCTATTGTGCTCCGCAGCAGCACACCATTGTCCACCACCACCATTGATCACCATCGACATCTTTTCTCTCTGTGATTGTGCGGTCGACTGTTGGACGCGATCATGATTCGCCGCGACCCGACCCTCATCCCGATGAGCGACGCCGACGTGCAGGACATCCGCGAGCTCGTGGCGCGCAAGAAGGCGGAGCTCGCGAGCGCGAAGGGCAAGGACAAGGACGCATCGCAGACGCAGCAGGCACCTCCGCAGCAGCAGCCGTTCGTGGCGGCCGAGGACGCGCAGAAGAAGCGGGAGGCGATGACGAAGAATGAGAGATTGGGAATTCAATCATGATGGTCATGTGCGACTGCCGACATCGATGCAGTGAGATTCGTTTTCATCTTCTGGCTTGACATGTCTATATTGAACGAAGGCATGGGTAGGCGTACTCGGTTCCAAGCAGGTCAGGAAAAGCCATGTCGTACATGGCCGGCGAACCCAATTGGCGGCAGCTGTAAAGGGATCGCGTCGATAGCATTCTCATACACAAGGCTCGGCTCGTGCATCATTGGATTCGAGGCCTACTCACGTTCCCAATGGGAAAAGGCAGCTTGCGCGAGATCGGGCGAATTTCTTGGTCAGTGCAATGATATACGTTAGTGTCAATTCCGGTGCAATCCCACATACCAGGACTCTGCGTCGTATGTATTACAGCCAAATATAATACATCGTACTCTCAGTCAATCTCCGCTCTTTGGGAGACAGACGTCAATGCTCTGGCAATCAAACTGCGTTACTGTTTATGAATAAAACTGGTCCGCAGCCTGACAATATTTTGGACCCATCGTCTGAATCACGTACGGCACACATTGACACGACCTGGAGGTTGAGCATCTACCGAGTCGCCCACCATATACTGGAGGCTTCTGAAAGTGTCCGGGTGCCTTGCGAACCAATGCATTACAGCTCATGGGGACATGACATGACTATATAGATTTGATATAAATACGAGGTATAGATCAGAAAGCCGATCCCTTCCCGTGTAAATGACCCTTGGGGATCCGGGCATGAGACCTTCTCCTGACTCAGGAGTCCGCAGGAATTTCCAGACGTGCTCGAATACCTGCGATACAACATGCGGCCTCTCAAATGAGGATTGACACCCTTGAATAGCGAAGAACACGACACGTACCGTCCAAATCCTGGGTATCGCAGAGGGACGCCAGGTCGGCGCGCTGCATGTACAACGCGGCAGTCCGTAAACTGTCCCACAGCGCGCTGCATGTCACGCCCCGAATGGCACTGTCCGACGTGCTGGTGCTATCGCTATCTTGCAGAATGAGCGCATCTAGGATATGGTGTGCTGCTTCCTCGTAGCGCTGGAGACAGAAACGAGTAAGGATCTAGGTACTACATGTGAACGAGGCAGAAGGCATACGTACCCGAAGATTGATGCAAGATATCCCCAAGTTGAATCTAGACAAGAGATCGTTGATCATCGGTAGTTCACCGCGGGTACGATCGGACTGACCTTGCACGTATGTATGCAGGGTTGAGCTCGAGCGCCCGATAGTAATATGATATCGCCTCGTCCGCACGCCCGCTGTTCGCCATCGTCGCTCCCACCCGGTTATACAGCTGCCAATCCTGTAGTTTGCACCAGCGGAGAAAAATCGGTCAGTATCCACTCTTTACGAGTCAACTCGCGGGAAGCAGCCGACGCACCTCAGGCCGTACGGACAGCGCAGCCCTGAAGCAGTCTTGCGCTTTGCCGTAATCCTCGTTCGTGTTGAGCAGTACGGCCAGGGCAACCTGAATGTCCGCGTCCAACTGGCCAGCCGCCGCCTCGCTACGTGCCATTGCGATCAAGCACCCGATCAGTTCCTCGAAGCTCTCGTCTGCCGGTGCCTTCTGCACGGACGCCCAGTACGCGGCGACGGCACCCTCATACTGCGTGTTGCGTTCGACCCACGAGCGCACGGCGCCCTGTGTCCCGACCCTGTCGCCCTCGTTCGTGTACGAAATGGCAAGCGCGAGCCAGGAGGGCAAGTGCGTCGGATCAAGCTCCAGTGCGCGCCGCAGAGCGTCGATGGCTTTCGTCTCGCGTTCGTTCTCTTGCTGCTTGACGCCAAGCTCGAACCAGGCCCGCGCATCGGTAGGATCACGCTGCACCGCTGCTTCAAGCTGCAATACACTCTGAAAAGATCACACGGCGTCAATGAATGCACGCGGATGGCTTAATGTTGCGTACCTCAGAAAATGGTTGCTGCTCGGCAAAATGTAGCGAGTGACGTCGAGTGACATCGGCGGAGCGTCCTCCAGTCAGGTATGGGTTCCCTTGTTGGAATTGATAGTTCTGTACGGATCTGATTCCGGATGCCGTTGCTTCGAACGCATCCCAGTCTGACTGCAAAGCACCCCATTCCGTCTTCATATTGTCCTGTTGAGTAGCAGCGGGTACGGATCCGGCGTGGTGATGATTCCAGTAGTCGATGTACTCCTTGTTTTCCTGGTTGAAGTATGCCTCGTTCGGGTCCATTGCGTTAACACCCGCGGTCTCAGACGATGCTGTTGCGTCCTCAGCCGGCCTTTGCAAGCTCGATAGCTTGTGGCGTAGCGCCGATGTCGACCCCATCTCCACAGGTACGATGGGTACACCAGGATTGATGACTCTGCCCTTGCCTTTCACGTCGACAGTAGCCGAGGACGTGAAGTCGCTCGCCCATCCGCTTGCATTAGATTGACTGGCCTGGGTATTCGGCACCATGGTGTTGCCCTCAACAACCATCTCACGATCTCGGAGCTGTCGCATGAGCCCTAGAAATTCGCTTTTCTGAAACTTCTCGCTTTGTTCGTGCCGTACCGTGTTAATGAGGAGGGCGGCTGTACGTGCGAGGTCATCAGCATCCTGGGGTCGAGAAGCTTCGGCGACTGCTTCCGTGGTTGGTGTAGATTCTGAGACAACCGGTAATATTGCTTTGAACTGGTCATCCCATTGCTGCTCTATAAGGATATGAGGTCAATACAAGGGAGCAACGAAAATGACCGCGCCATACGATCGATTTGCCGGGAGGTCTCTGGTATTTGATGCTGTTGGATCGGCGGCGAAAAGGCAGACATTTGGTTCATGTGGAAAGGAGACATCTGCGATTGAAAACCTAAGGATGAAACAAGTCAACAACGATAGAAGACCGATTAAGACGCATTCAAGCATGTTCTTACGCATAGAGGCAGTGAAATTGGGCTGCACCGGACCCTGCTGTTGCTCCTGACGAATGGCGACCGGGCTCGAAGCCTGAGCCGATGCCCCTACAGTGTGCTGAGGCGTCTGGACCGCGAAGTCTGCAGCCCATGCAGCAAGTGGTGGTGGAGTGTGAGACATCTGCGGCTGGCCTGATGCCAGTGCCGGTGCAGGTGAGTGAGAGTACGGCAGCGAAGACCTGAGCGCGGCGAGATTGAATGACGAAGAGCCAGCGACGGGCGCAGAAGTTGTCGCCTTGTTCTCAAAGAACTGGGCTGCTTCCTGGAGGAACTCGGGCCTTGCATTTTGTTCTGTCCTAAATGTCTGAGCGGTAAAAGTAAATCAGCGGCTTGGCACACGATGGGCAACAGTGATGTAGACACACCTCGCGCGACGGCCCTGCCCTTCCAACACCAAAATAATCCTGAAACGATAGAGTTTAGATATGCGAAAGACGGCGCTATTCTTGAGACGAGACACGCACCTGTTGAAGCCCTCTGTCCTGGTCAAACCGCTTCGCGAGTCCCTGCAGGGGATTGACAGGCCCGCAATCGGCGCCGCTAATGAGCATAGGCAAAGACATCGTCGACAATAACTAGAACGATATGTTTCTTCACAAAACGGCTGGTGCAAAGTGACCTGGTGTGGTGAGAGTGCGTTGTAGACGAGCCCGCTTCGACTCCCAAATTGGCTGCCGATGACACGGCGGGGTAAACACGTGCGACTCGCCGGGGCGGGTTCGGTCAAGTCTCGGTCATCGCAGACAGACTGCTGAATGACACCAACGACCCTCAACACTCGAAAACACAGCATGGCGTCGCATGCACCTTCGCGCAGAGTACTGTAATTATAACCAAGAAGAATATTTGTTGAGTATGCACCGACGACGATCTGATTTTTTCACTCGCCGGGAGGCATCCGGCGCTTCAGCGCCATCAGGATGTCCGGCACGATATCTGGTCAGGCCTGATTCACACAGACATTACACTGTACAGTACCTTTCTACACAAGATCACCATGGGCCCAAGATCGCGGCTTCTGTCCTTTCCTTCGGAGCTCCTGATAATGGTGCTGCAACATCTGGGTTACGAAGACTTGATCGTCTGCTCGATGGTGCGTGTGCTCATCAAACGTTTCAGCAAGATTGCCCTCTAAACGACCACTCTAGGTATGCAAACGCTTCCACAAGCTTGTCAAAAAGGCTGTGGAGCTTTCATACATCGTCGAACTTGGTGTTGATGGATTCGTCGATGGTGCACCCAGTGACCTGAGCACAGGCGAACGTCTGCAAATCCTCCTTGACCTTCGCGAACGTTGGCGCACCTTGGACTGGATGAAGCGAGAATCCGTCAAGCCGCATCCAACGAGGCGAAGATATAATAATATGCATTACGCTCAAGGAATATTCTCACAGGTCATGCGCCTGAGCAGCGATGAGGGCCAACATGACTATTCGGTTTTCTCTACGGTATTGCCAACCCGTGCGACCGATGCCGCAGAGTACGGTCCGCCTGGTAAAGACGACCATCTGTGGTACCGCGCCTTCTGCACGGATCCTGCTGCAGACGTCATCATCTTTGCAGCGATGGAGAGCCAGGTCCTCCATGGCGAGCAACTAGGGACCCAGTCGCTCAAATCGTATCTCTCCTTTGTTCCCAGAACCCTCAGCTCGAACGGCAGTAGTCCACATCCACTGTGCCGGTCCGAGTGTCTCCACCTCATGGGGTATCCCTCCGCGATTTTGGATCCTCAGATTGCAGGAGAAATGGTCGGCATCACAGCCCTCACCGATTCGAGACGTTCTATTGTGATCTATAATTGGCAATCCGGTGAACTGGTCGTCGTATGTATTTCCTTCTATATGTTGACACATCGTCTAGCTCCTGACTACTCGTCGGTGGGCGCAGAGAATGTCATACCTCGATGAACATCCGTGGTTGGTTAGAGACTTCGCATTTCTTAGCTGTCGGTCATTTGTGTTGTCCGCGCAGCGGTGGAACGGGCACGCACCCGAGAAAGCTCTGCTATTATTCACATTCTGTGATGATTCCTCGGACGGTGTGCCATGGACAGTGGCTACTGGTGCAGTCAAGCACATCGTCACTCTTCTTTTCCCAGAAGTCGCTGAAGGACAACGTCCCTCAGATTACATCAACACCACATCCTGCGCCTCTTACCAGTCTCGCGGCCTCCCTTTCAAGGTTGAAAATCCAAGTCGCATTCTGGTATACGATGCCGGCGCAAGTGCCAATCCGTTAAGCGTGAGGATAGTGGTTCACACCGACGTATTCATCAAAGCCAGGAAGCTCTTGTCAACGAACTCCGGCGGGCAAGAACGCTGTATACTATGGGATGCCTGGGGCCCAGAATATACCCGCGTATTCACACACAACTTTGTCAACTTTCCACAAAAGTAGGTATTCGTTTTGACCACACCCCAGCTGCTGATGCTCAATACTGCTGACAATTGAAGAGCTGTCCATGGAGAGCGAGCGGTCATGCAACTGACGGAGGCTGAAGATGCAGACATCAGGCCGTCTACGTACTTGATGGATTTCAATTGTCGCACGCATCGTGGACAAATGGCCTCAGGCGATCAAGATCCCGTACTCGTTACCGAGCCTACAACCGTGGAATCACCATTGTTTACCAAGCCAATCACAACTTCACTCCCGTTTACCATGGTTCGCATTCCGAACGCGGATCTGTACAGTGGCTTTTTGTTGGACGAACAGCGTTTGTTGGGTCTCAAGGTGATTGTGCAAATAAACTCGATATATTGTTGCTTAATTTCGAGTAGGGACTCAACCCCGTTCAAGAGCTTGAAACTTTCGTCTTCTGAGGTCAAAGACGTGCCAAGGAACCCTGACTTATCCGCATATGACTTCTATCCATCAGTTATTTACACTCAGCACCATGAAAGAGGAACATGTCTGTGTGGACATAGAGATGCATGTTAGGTTGCTCGAGGTATCCGAAAATGATAACGACGCTGCGAGCGTCGACAAGCCAGGGAAGACCGCCTCGCGCGATCGAGGCATAGCGCGACGTCGACCGCGACAGCTGTAGCCTTCATTCTATAGCACTGCAGTCACGGCGCGTCAATCGTAGTAGATCACTCTGTAGTAAAGTAGGGAGTGGTAGTTAGCTGAAGAAGACTGGCACAACGCCCGAGACGCGTACCTCCCGACCAGGCGCAACGATCAGCTCATCCCGGATGGATGATAGACGTGTCGGCACCGCGGAGTCAGTGCGACACTTGGGGACAAAGCGTTCCGTCTGTTTTGTTGTTCGGAGTACATTTACATAAGGTGCCACGCTTGCCGTGTGGACGGTGTTCGCCGCGGTGGATCGACGGTGGGGAGCTTGAAAGGAGACCGCCATGTCTGCAACGCGTCAACGGCAATTGCCGTCACTGCACCATCGTACCGGTGCCAAGGCGACTCGATCGCAAAGCTATGTAACACGAACATGAACTCACCGACTCTTACAGTCCATCTGGAAGAACGGCGCACCCCAACCTGAGTTGGATAATTGAAGACCTGAATATACTCAAGTCCAAGAAAATGTAAGTAAACCGATCTGCATTTTGAAACTGGCTGCATATGGTCAGAGCCAGCGTTCAATCGCCCATTTACACTAGGAGCGGAAAAGGTAGTGAAATTCACCGTCTGATTCACCGAGTTTGTAAGTGATAGTCACTGCGCCACGAGGTGAATATCATCGACAAACAGTGATATTCACCTTCTTTTGAGGTTGCTGCTGGAGGGTGAAAATTGACCAATCTATGCGCGCTTTCACTACATAATTCTCACCAGATTTTCGATCACCGACATTCACCACATTTCGACTTTCACCGAAACTTCACCCTCGAACGTGGTGAATCGTCAAATTCACTGCCTTGCGTGGCGATTTTCACCCTCCTTTGGTCTCATAGTGTTTGGCATGTACATTTCTGTTTTGGTTAGGCCCAGATATCGCGCCACGTCTACGACGGGATGGGCTTTCCTTTCAACGTCGGACGGCCTGGCTACGAGGCTAGCAAAAACTATCTACTAGTATCTCTTCCAACTTGCCTCCAACACAGCAGCACCAACATCACCATATAGTCGATGTTTAGCATGGCGCCAGGGTTGCAACTTCTGTCTTTTCCTTTGGAGGTCTTGACAATGATGCTGCAACATTTGGGATACAAAGACTTGATTGTCTGCTCAATGGTGTGTATGCTAATGTTTCAGTGGGATTGCTCTCTGAACGGCCATCCTAGGTGTGCAAGTGCTTCTACAAACTCGTTAAAGAAGCTGTGCAGCTTTCGTACATTGTCGAACTTGGTGTTGATGGATTCGTCGATGGACCCCCCAGCGATCTGGGCACATGCGAACGTCTGCAAATCCTCCTTGACCTTCCCGAGCGCTGGCGCACTTTCGACTGGGTGAAGCGAGAAATTGTCAATCTATATCCAACGAAGCGCAAATTTCATATGGAATATGCTCAGGGACTATTCTCACAGATCATGCGCCGGAGCAGCGAGGAAGGCCAGTATGACTCGTCGATTTTCTCTACGGTATTGCCAACCCATTCGACCCAAGCCGCAGAGTATGGTTCGCTAGGCGAGGACCACCAACACTGGACCCACTTCTGCATGGACCCTGCTGCCGATGTCATCATCTTTGCAGCGATAGATACCCAGCTCCTCAATGGCACGCAACTAGGGACCCATTCGATCGAAGTCGAATCATATCTGTCGTTTGTTCCCAGATCCCTCAGCTCGAATGGCACTCGCCCGCATCCATTGTGCCGGTCCGAGTGTCTCCAGCTCATGGCGGGTACCCGCAGCGCCTCGATTCTGGACCCTCAGATTGCAGGAGATATGGTGGGCGTCACTATCATCGCCTGCGGGAAAAATTCTATCGCGATCTACAACTGGCAGTCGGGTGAATTAGTCATCGTATGTAGTCCCTTCTATATGTTGAGTCTTGACGCATCGCTTAGCTCCTGACTCCTCGTCGGTGGGTGCAGATAATGACACACCTCGATCCGTGGCCGGTCAAAGACTTCGCATTCCTCTCCCCTCGGTCATTTGTGTTGTCCTCGGAGCGGTGGATCAGCCCCAGATGTGTTGAGCATGCCGCTCTACTGTTGTTCACATTCTGTGATGATTCCTCGGACGGCGTGCCATGGACAGTTGCTACTGGCGTGGTCAAGCACATTGTCACCCTTGTTCTCCCAGAAGTCGCTGAGGGACAGTACTCCTCAGGTTACGTCAATACCACGTCCTGCGCCTCTTACCACCCTCGCGGAATCCCATTCAAGGTTGCAGATCCAAGTCGCGTTCTGGTGTACGACGCTGGTCAAGATACCAGCCCGTTAAGTGTGAGAATGGTGATCCACACCGACGTGTTCGCCAAAGCCAGAAAGCTTTTGTCAACGGAGTCTACGGGGAAAGGACGCAATATTCCTTGGGACGCCTGGGGCCCAGAATATACCCGAGTATTCACGCACAATTATGTCAGCCTCGCACAAAAGTGGGTATATGTTTCACCCCTCTGGGGTTGCTATTGCTCAATACTAGTGCCAACTAAAGATCAATGCACGGGGAACGAGTAGTCGTGCAATTGACGGAGGTTGAAGATTCGGACGTCACGCAGTCCACCTGTTTGATGGATTTCAATCGTCGCGCGCATCGTCGACAGATAGCCTCTGACGATCATGATCCCATGCTCATTACCGAGGCCACAACCGTCGAATCATCATTGTTTACCAAATCGATCACAACGTCACTCCCGTTTACTGTAGTTCGCGTTCCGAACGTAGATCTGTGCCGCGGCTTTTTGCTGGACGAGCAGCGCTTGTTGGGCCTCAAGACGAGGGTGAGTGGGCAAATGGACTCGTGCATAGTGGTACTTACTTTCGAGTAGGCGCTATTTCATACAGTCGAAGAGCTTGAAGCTTTCATTTTATGAGCCAAGGAACTCAGACATATCCGCATGTGCTCTCCATCCATCAGTATGTATTACTTGTAATAGCGCTCCAGTGTGCGGTCAAGGGCACATTGACTCAATGTGCCCTCTCTCCTTATCATGGCCCCGTTGATCTGTCAGAAAACTATGTGCACAAAAGCTATTGTCGATAGAGGGACTACATGCTCATGTATCGGTCGACAATTAGCACGGATCTAGATGCATCCCAGTTCTGCATGGATGGGCTGTGGCGTCCACTCTGGGAGGGATGTGAAATAGGAATGCTGGGTGAAACACTTCGCACCTCGACGTCTCCGCTTCGGAACTTGCTAAGAAACGAAAATTTTGTCGTTGTCCACCTTGCAACCAGCACATATGCCATGTCAAACGTACGGTAGTTTCCTCAAGCTCATCATGGAAAGACTATTCCCCGCAAAAATGGGTGCCCGTACGTGGCTCATTCCACGCTCGACAAAAGCAATGAGAAGAAATATGATATCCCAAGAAAATATTACAGGTTAATCAAATGTGCACAAAGTAATAATTACCGCACAACAGGATGCGGCTAGTCAATAAGATACAATGAACATTCCCAGACAGCACCGGGAGAACATGTGGAATAGATGTCACGAACGGCCGTCTGTCCATGATCCGTAGAGGTACCACCACTATTGGAAGTATAGCTGCTGTACATCTTGATGTGCGAAAGGCAGATTGCAAGCAGGGCACTTCCGTTGTCGCGTAGCAATGCGTGCTTCAACGCATTGTTTACAGAACGCTAGAGGGGCGCTCGTGTAAGATTGAATCTGCAAGTGATACAACAAAAATACATACAATGCATGCATTTGGTGATGACAGTATTACGCATGTTGATACGACATGTAGAACATTTGAGGATGCTCTGAATCCATAGGTAAACACCCCCGGACAAACAGGAAGGTACTTAACACGCACCATGCATTTGTCGATCTCCTTCTGCAAACCCGCTTCCTTCTGTGACGACGTCTGAGGCTTTGCTTTGATGACAGAAGAGGCCTTCTCAGCCTCACGCTTGGCTTTGGTGAGTTCGTCTTCAAGTTTGCGTATATGCGCCGTTGCCGAATGAAGGCGCTCCTCGGCAATGTGGGAAGACTTTTCAGACTATGGATACAGTGAGTAAAAAGCTACGGTGGATATCAAGTATGACGCACTCTCGCGGCCTTCTGTGCTTCGAGTGCGCTCTTGTTCTCGTATTCTTTACGCTGCATCTCGACGTCTTCTACCCGTAGTTTCCACCTCGCCGAAGTCTGCTTGTGCAAAGACAGCTCTCGATCGAAGTTGCTCTGTGTTTAAAGTGAGATACGTCACCGGAAAGCAGCATACAGTCTTAGCCCTTACCACTACGTCCTTCAATGCCTTTTCCGATTCCCTCACTGCGTCTAGCAGTCTGGCTTGCCGCTCTGCATCGCGCTTGTAATTCTTCAGAGCGTTCTCTGAAGCTTCCTTGAAGCGCATCGCGCCCCAATACTTGTTGTCTGCTTTCGCTTTCTGTGATCCGAATCAGACGACCAACCCCCGCAAGTGAAATTCCAACTCACCTCGATACACGCCTTCTCTAACCTCTGTTCACAATCGGCTAGATCATAGACCTTCTTCTTCACCTGCTTGTCAAGCGACTCCCAGGCAGCGGACAGCTGGTCGAGCTCCCCATACAAAGCTGTCTCGGCCTGAGTATGTTGAGCTTCTTGTAAGCGCAAGGCTTTCAGCTCCTGCTCGTTGCGCTCCAGCTGCGACATCAATTGCTTCGTTTCTGGCGGTAACGTTGAAGACTTGCCATACGTAGCCTGATATTGGTTGAGCAGTTTCATGGCCTCTGCGAGCTGTTGTCGGGCTTCTGCTTCCGAACGCATGTGCTTAATGACGTCTGGATGTTCCTCTTCGAAGAACGCGAGTTGCTGTTCGATCGAAGTAGCCCGTGCTTCAGACGCTCTGCAGAAAATGTGAGTGTCGCTCGCAACACTAGAGCACACCACTCACTCAAGCCGTTGCTTCAAGTCATCGACATACGAGACATTTCCGGATTTCTCCCACAGGAAGAAATTCATGAGGTCACCGTCCCCAGCCTTCGCAGCTGTCAAAGCTTTCAAGCGAGACACCTCCGCCAGGAGTACTGTTATCCTCTCCTGCAGAATTGAGGTATGAGCGTCTGCCATGAGCAATCAATCGAGGTAGACAAACCTCACGGTTCTTGGCCAGATCGGTCATCTCGTCCAATGACTTTCTGTAGTTGAGATCAACGGACTTTCGCTCGTGAAGCTCTGCAGCAAGCTGATCTCGTGCTTGACGTAGACGTGCCGCTTCTTCAGATTTCTTGGTCAAGGCCTTCTGTGCTTCGACAACAGCGGCATCTGCCAGGACCTGGATAATGGTGAGTCAAACCGACAACAGCACCTTGGAAGTCGTATACCTTCGCCTCCTCCTGCCATTGAATCTTGCTTGCCTCCAGACTAGCAACCTCCTTCCGCAACGTTTCTATGATCGTATTTCGCTCCGAATTGGTATGTTGGAGGCCAGAAATCTGGTGAAGCAAGGATTGGTAATAAGGCGTGTTCGTGATAGTTTCTGCTGAAGGCTCTTGGCGCTTTAAATGATTGTCAACCTAAGTTATGCGTCGCATGAAGGCATCCATAGCGCACCTCAGACTCCAAGGCGAGCACCTGGGCTTGAAGACCCGTGACCTGGAGCTCCAACTGCTTCACTATTTCCTCCCTGGAATGGGCGATGTGCATCCAGTCTTCTTGATTTGGCGAAAGCCCATTAGCCGGAGGCGGAGACTAGATTGCGATTAGAGGAAAGTCAGAAAACCAGCTCGAGACTCCTACCAATGACCAACGCGACCACTCACTGCTGAAGAGGACGGTTCTCGCTTCGACTCGGGCTCATCCATCTTCACATCCTCGATCTTCGTTCCCTCACTCTTCACTCCTTCGCCTTTGACCTCCTCCGCTTTCATTTCATGATGGGAACTCGGTGAAGCACTGCCATGTCCATGAACTGCGCGGACTGTAGAACTATCCTGCCGATCGAATCGACTCTCGGCGCGATGCAAGTCTGTCTGATACTGCTCGCAGAGAGCTTGCGAGTCGGCAAGTTCTGCCTTGGTAAGAGCTAGCTGGGAACGGAGGACGCCACACTGTAAAAGAAATTATAAGTGGCAGTCGAATTACAAAAGGCGCAATCTTACTTCTGCTTGAGAATCTCGGAACTGCTTCTTTAACTCCTCATCCCTGATGCCTGAACTGCTCATCTTCACAAACTTTGCTACCAGTTTGTGAGTGGTATGCGCGTTCTTGTCCAAAGCTTCCGCCAACATTGCGTCCTCATCAGATGAAACATACCGCGAGAGATCGAGGAGGTCTGCTACATGCGTACACCATAAGTAAATGAAACGATAGCAAAGAAGCTAACTAACCTTCTGCTTCATGCCCCGAGTCTGGCAGGTCCTCCGAGTTGACTAAAGCGCGAATAGTATCGAGCAACTGGAGGACGAGCCATATTAGCAGTGGTTCAAGCCAGTTGAGTTGATGAGCGCTTACCTGAGACCAACATGCACCCATCACGGCGAGACTTGCTTCATACGAACTCTTTCGATGCTCCAGCTCGGCGATTCGAGCTTGACTTCGACTGTTTTCCCGTGCATAATGCTTCATTCGTCTGAAGATAGCCTCCTTGCGAAATTGCTAGATAACATGAAGGCGACATAGTCAGCAGAAGAAGCAGTACATTCGGGTGCATGAAACAAGAGAGCATTGTATCTTACCTCGAGAGTGCTCTGATCCCTAGGCTCTTCGTCATCAACAGAGTTACTCGAAGGAACGACGCCGTTAATATGAACAGGGGAGTCATTAGAGTCGGTTAGGGCGCGTTTCTTTGCATATAAAGGCTCAGGCTCCTCGGGATATGGCCTTTTCCTTGATTCCATGGCCAACATGTAGATAGCAGAGGGAACGCAAGAGAAGACAAGGATGGCGCGACGACAGGTGAAGACGGCGATCCAGGACTGCTCGGTGAGCAGGTCAAGCGAAATTCACACTCCGATTTCCATTTATGGTCACTTGTGGCAACAAAAAAACGAGCGTCAATTTGCGAACTTTCAGTTTCAAGGCCTTTCAGTGAAACTTTCACTCCCCACCGCTGACCTTGCTAATACAATCAGGTCGAGGCTTTGCTTCTGTTGCAGTCCGGGCAAGTATTTTATAGTTTGTTAAACATGAGTTACTTGCAAGGCCTTTTTTAGAATGGACATCGTGCAGCGATACTTAGTCCTCTGCTTGATGTCTGGTGCGAGCTTTTCCCTATCACAGTACCTCCTGAGGTGACAGACCACAGATAGTCAACCTTAAGGGGCCCCTGAGGATATAGGCAAGCGATCGGAGCGACTTCGAAGTTTATGTTAACTTCGTCGTTCCCAGGTGATTATTCCTCATTATCATGAAAGCAACAGGCCGAGTGTCTCCACCTTGTGTGTGCATAAGCTTCCTGTTCCCACTTTCTAAGTTATGGGACCTCTACTCTGATCGACCCCGCCGGGTCCGCTTCTATCTCCACCACTTCACAATCAGCTCTGTCCCCATTGCCGATTTGCGTTTCGACGCAAGCCAGATCCATCGGCTGGACCACACTCATTAGCACTGCCGTGGTACGGATCAAAGTAAAACAAATCGAAGTTCACCTTCTCGAGAACCGTCATGGGTTGATCTAAAGTCAACGCTCAGCGCCATCTAATAGAAGATTATGAAGGTAGCACTCACGCCAGACAGCTGTCTTGTACACAATGCCCTGAGCTCCGGTGGCCACGAACGCACGCACGCTCTTGAGGTCCGGTTTTCCATTATCAGCGTCCTTTGTAACGACTACCAAGTACCTTTGTGACTGATCTGCGCCCATCGGGATGAACGCTTGGTTCGTATATGGGTGTCGCTCCAATGCCTTGAGCTCTACCTTAACGGCTTTGCCTGAGGAATCGGAGCACGTCTCGACTGGCTGACACCTGTAGACAGAAATGCCCGGCGTTGCCCCCGATCCCTCGGGATAAATGCTTTCAAGTAAAGACAGTTTATGGAATTTGGTGGCCGTCCCGAAGTTGGCAGGTGTGATCTTGGTGGTGCGCGGTGAAGGCACCGCATGGATGTCGAGATACGATTGAATGACCTGACCGAAAGGCGCGAAGGCCTCCGGGGTAAGTGGCAAAGCGGGGATGGTTCGATAGGCCTTCTTTTCGGACGCGATTGCAATTGGAGGCTCCTTGGCGGCAACGGCATCTGCCTCAACGGTCTTTGTGAGAGGCACTTCTCCCGCCTTCTTACCAAATACTCTGACACGCTTGACACCGCCGTCCGGATATATCGTCAACCTAACATGCGTGAAAGGTTGGTTGTCTGTGTTGTCCAACCGCAAGGAGTGTTCTCTGTGCGGACCAAGGGGAGTTTTCGGCAGTACGAGAATCCACTCATCATTCGTAGCGACTACAGCCCGGTGCTCGGCACGCGGGCTACAGGACGCAGGTGGTGGGTGTGACGGGGCATGCGGGGGAATTTCCAGCGGGCTTCGTATGGCGTGGAGCTCGCAGGTCTGGGGAAAGTTGCCCTTAAAATGTGCCGTGTCGATTGTGACATGGGACAGGATAGCAGGAGCGCCGCTGCATAAGGGAATGAATGTGGGCCGGAGTCGCAAGAAACAGTTGTTCTCACAGTTTAATGATAACCCAATCCTTGTGACCGGGCTGACGGCTTCGTTTCGTCTCCCAGCCGTCGCCCATGTCTTTGCCTGGATTGAAAGTTTAGCATTTGCATTCGAAGTGGGGCTTTCAAGGTGCTCACCCCGGCCAGGTAGGATCAAATTAGAGCCAACGCCGAAATGCTGATCTGACGTGAAGACGACGCGTCCGCCCGCAAACACGTGGGCTACGTCAAAGATCTCGTTGGACGCTGGATGCACCGGAACGACATGTCCGTATACTCGGAATCGTGCCTAGACATGGACGTCAATCAAATGAAAGTGCGGATAATGTGGTGGAGCTTGCGCACAATCCCACCGTCCGGGTACATATTCAGTTTGACGTAGTTCACACCTTTGGTCTCTGGCACCTGAAACAGATGTCGGGAGCTTGGGCCTAAACCCACTTTCGGTAGAATTTCGGACCACTAGAGCGTGATTCCTTGGTCCGTTCTCGAGTTGACAGTAAGAGAAGCAGAACTCACTTGTGGATCACTCGATGAAGGGGCCTCTTCTCCATCCGGCAGCAATAGGGTCTGCACTGAAACCTCAGGCGCTTCGTTGCCTGCAATCTTGCTTCAGCGATAGGCCATGAACCGCATGCAAATGACAGACCATTGAAGTGTGTGGTATCAATGTCAAATCCTATGACCGACCCCGTCGTGCCTAGCTTTATGATCGCCCTGCGGGTGCACCTCTATATCACCGATGGCAGGTAGGTCGAACTAAGAGCACGTACCAGTCATAGTCGGGATTGTGCCTGCGTGTCTCCCATCCACTATACAGAGCGCCTTTGGGGCCAAACTGACCTTTCAAGCTCGGCGCAGGCTATTATCGAGTTGTTATCGTCCGAGCAATCGCAGACGAAGAGATGCCCGAGGAAGTGCACACCTCTACGAGGAGCAGATGGAATGCCTCTGCAAAGAATTCATCTGACACTTCAATGATCTTGCCTCCGATTGCGACGCTTGAAAGCTCTTGTACGGAGTTAGAGGTTCTGTGATAACGGCCGGCGACATGGCAGACGAACGTACCTGTCGCAGCACCGAAAACACTAGAAAACTGTTCCAAATCCGCCCGTTTGAAAGCCATCGTCCTTGTCAGATTTGCTCTTGAATCTGTAGGTATACAAGAGGTTAATGCGCAGGTTTCAAAGGTATGGATTTGTCTGAGATATGCGATGAAGTCCGAAGGTTAAAGGACGTATCGGCGGGCGCTTCCAGAGTGATATAGCGCGATGTAGGTTCTCCCAAAAAGGCAGGTCTCCTAGTTTGTCCAGCCTTTTTTTTTTTTTTTTTGAAATCAAGTATTTATAACGCGCCGGCATAGCCAGTGGCGCCTTGTAACTACAGACAAGAAANNGGCGGAGTNGAGCGAGGGTACAGTACGGTATCGNAATAGCGTANAGTATTGTCGNTAACCTAACGAGGGGCANAATATNTACCCNGAACGGCGAATCCTANACGGANCACGAGNTGAAACGACCCAGCCTTGTGGCCNGGCCTANAAGTGGGGGGGGGGCNGCGGGCTCGAAAACGGCGNNCNGCCCCAGACATGAGAGCGGCGAGAANACATCNCAGATGANNCGGACGTCGCGGNGGTAGACAAANGGAAACAGAANAAACGAGTGGAGAACGCAGCAAAAACCCATACCCTCGACATTATGCAAACGATGGCCGGCTGAGTCCCGGCCCCTCGAAGGTGACAACCTCCCGCTATTGACGCCTCAACCCATCGCATGCCAGCGGAAATATACCTCTATGGCCACGTATTGCTTTACCATCTATTACCCACCCCCGTGTACACCGAGCCTCGGGTTGGTGTTTAACGTCGTATGGGCGACCCCGCCATGGGGGGTCTTCCAGTGTCGAGGAGTACGCACGGGGGCTCCGTTGTTCTTTTTTGGACAGTCTGGGAGGGGGCGGTGGCGGTTATGGCACGCGAAATGGAGGAAGGAGGAGAATGAGGAGAGCGGTGAAGATCCGCGGTGATCGGGGCCGATCCAGTCGGCGGTGACGACCCAGGGGCCCGTCGTCGTAGGCTGGCTTCCGGGGAGTGGTGGAATTAGAGGAAGCGGTAGTGTGGATGGGCCGTCGTCGTCGCGAAACGACGATGCCCACCGCCCTAGACGCGGGGCGCCTAAAGGGGAAGGTGGTGGTAGGAAGCAAGGAGCGTGTGTCAACCTAATAGTCAACTCCCGGCCGGTGTTCTGCAAGCAAAAGTGTTCGATGATACATATTATGTGGTCTCGTCAAGTTCATGAACTAAGGTTACTCAGTAGTGATTGGCAAATTTTGACCATTAAGCAAGAATATAAGTAGATGTCACTTATACATATATCATCATCGGACCAGTACAAGATGAAGCTTGACTACAATTTCACAGTCCATTGCGTTCGATGAGTCTTTGGCTTCGTCGTGTTTGACTTCGTCGTGGTTGTACTTGTCGGGACGTAACTGGTAGGTGCGGTTGTAAAGACAGGGGTCGTGTTTGCGTAGTCGCCTGAGCCGTATTTTCCTGAGCAGATGTCGCGGTCGGGGACTCGGGGAGGGAATGCTCTGACTGCAAGGAAAGGGAGAACTTTGC
>SFCI01000274.1:0-27100 GCA_004681135.1 Hericium alpestre | reverse complement strand
GGGCGCGCGGCATGCAGGTTGGCCACGCGCCGCTGGGTCTCCTCCCAAACGGCGCGGTAGATCTCGAGAACGAGCTGACTGTAGTGCTTGCGCGCTTTGTACGGCGTCGGCATCGACGCGAGCCAGAGGTCAATGAGCAGTGTCTTCCCGGACCCCGGAGGCCCTGTCACAAGCAAGCCCTTACTTCCGCGGGACTATCAGAGGTATGGTGTGGTTGGAAGTTGGACTGGTATATTACCTTGGGTGTGTTTAGTTCTGCGAGCTCCTCGGCGTGGCTGCGGACGCGAGTTAGAGCGGTCGTCTGCATCTCGGGATCGATGTCCATTTCGCGCTCGCTGTGTTGCCACCATGTTTCTTCAGAGCTCTCGTTGGTCTTCTCCGAGGGCAAGGCTTTGTGATAGTGTGAGGGAAGAGCAGGAGGCGCGTAGTCTGCAAGGTCTTTTCGCAGCCTCCTCAACTGCATGCCTAGTTCTCAGCATGTCCATAACGCCGTCCGTGATTTGGTTACGAACCTGCATGATCACGCGAATCTGATCCTCGTCATATTGCAGCTTGCCTAGTGCAACAAGACCGCGATACTGTTCGAGGAGATCGGTGGGCTGAGGGAGTCCGGAATGGTTCTCCGACGATGCGGCTGTATGCGTGCCTCGTCGGGTGCAGCACGCGCGAAGATACGCGTCGACAGCAGCCTGGACGCGACGTCGAGTACACGCGACTAGTGTCGTACGTCCGACCATGACGCCTACAGTAGCCGGGGTATGGATGGTTTGCGTAGAGACAGTCGTGCACGTATGTAGATGGTGGTAAATTCCAGCGAATTCTATTCCATCAAGGCGCGTGAGACACCTTCGCCTCCTCTTATACGCGCCTAACCGCGCCCCACGCTGCTCTCCATCCCTCAACCGACTTCATCCTTTCGTCCTCTACGCTGTGCTCCTCTAGCCAGCTGGTCATTGTCATTCCGTCCAAGTACGCGACGGAATATGGCGACCGCGTCGTGGGCTTATCACCCCGCCCAGCACCCCTGGTTCAAAATGGCGTCTCTCAAACGCATACACCCCTCTGAAGACGACGACAATAACCGCGCCAAGCGCCGACGCTTCTCGCTTGAACACGGCTTCGCGACCCTGAACCTCGACTCGAACCCGCCCTCGAGCATCACCATCGAGGAGATCCCGCCCCTCGCCGCCCCGCGAGTTCAGGTCTACCAGTTCGAGCCCGACTCCGGGTTCGGTGCGTCCCCGACCCCGATGGACACAGATACCCCACCCCTCGGCATGCCGCAGTTCGCGACACCGGGCATCCAGGGCAACGTCGAGGAGCCAACCTCGCCAGATGGCGCCTCGATGACCCTGCCCGACGTCAAAATGCACAACTCGTCGTGGTATGAGTCCGAGAAAGATAGTAAGCGCTCTCCTTCCCGTGTCCTGCTCCTCTGCTCAGCTCTTCCGCACGCGCCAGGAATCGTCATCACCGACCTCGACGCGTCTTCCGACGAGGAGGACAGCTCACGCCCGCATACGCCCGAATCCGAGATGGTCATCTCCCCCGCCGTGATGGAGTCTCTGCGGAGGGGGCGCCGCACAGCCAATGCCGGGGACAAATATGAGGAACATCGAGTCGAAAGCGCTGGTGCTGTACAAGCCAGTGGGTGCGCTGCCGCCCGAGGGGTCGACGTCGCTGCCGTCGCCACTTGCGCGGAAGGACGAGTCCGCACAGGACAGAACTTTGTCGTTGTCGAGTACTCCGATGGATGTTGATGCTATGGATGTTGAGTAAATAAGAAAGGGAGAGCATTCAGATTCCAATGTCGGCTTCGACATGCATGCTTGCCTCTGTCGTACAGGTGCACGACACACCCAAATGCGTTATTACTCTTTATACCGTCCTGGAGCTTGTTAACTACGCCGACTTCGAGCGGCACTTTGCCCGTCGGTGCACTTCGCGTCAGGACGCGTCACCTCCGCATCTAGACTCCACGATGTACTGGTGTTGGTCCATTTTTTCCACAAGAAGCGTAGATACCACAATCCATTCCAGTTGACTTCAGACAACCAAAAGGAAGAGGATTGCTATCTCGCGGAGTTTTATGCCATAAGAACAAGCACTTGAATAAGTTCATCCTACATACTATTGTCTTCTGTCTGAGATCAGCTACGGAGACTAAAAGTAGATACATGCAAATCGTTCCCCGAAAGCCCCACTACAAAACATCATCCAAAAGGAATCCATCAGACAAACGCGCAATTCGCAGGCAAGCCGCCGCAAGCACCCTAAGGCGCCCACAGCAAGCCAGCCTAACGTCCTCGAGCGCACGCCGAAGCGTGCGCATGTTCTCGGTATAACGAATGCGCGCGAGCGTCATCGGCTGGATATGAAGGATGCAGCATGTGTAAACATGCGAGACTCGAGTTAGTTTCTATAGAATAGATCCTAGCTGAGTATGTTCTAAGGAGATAAGGACGTTGGGGGACAGGNTTATATAGGGCAGTNTTTAGGGCAGGCNTTNGATGGTCGGCATAAGCCGGGCCGTCCTGTTCCCACGTTACTAGGTATGTAGCTCCGCGAGTCGATTCNANGTTCTGTCATGTCGGCCTCNNAGAAATCAAGCTTTGTGCCAAATCAAAAGAAATTGCGGAGGTGNANACTCGTTCCAGCACGGTACAGTGTCTAGTATACGTGCCNAAAGGCTCTAAGATANTCATNNCNTACAGAANTTNAACANCNGGTCAAANNCAAGTTACANTGCTCTCCAATGCGTACGTCGATGGTTCATNCNCACTCTATNNGGCACTGAAGGCNAAACAATANAATNATGGTCCTCCGATGAGTTGCATGGTCGNAAGCGACGAAAAGAACACATCACGTACCCAGAAAACGATGCTCAAANGNTNAACGAAGNATNAGGTGCATCACGAACGGAAGCTCGTTTCCCCAGCTCGATCTGCCAGCTACCCTTCGACACTCGATAGAACTTCGTCAGCACGATCGTGCTCAGATCTGNGGCATTTTCAACAGCCCANTCGGGCTCCTTCTACGAGTNGGAAACNGNCATCAACGAAGGNNCGTGCNCGCCGCATGAACAAGCTGACCTTGAGGAATGCCTTGAAGGCCCTCGCAAGACGGGNGGCAANGTCAGCGACTGTGACNGGCAGCTTGTTGACCTTGCGGCGCATGCNGACCTTTGCACTGTACTTTTTGCAGCCAGGAAACTGAAGAAAGGTGCAGGTTGACATATCTCCTGACATGAACGACGAAACAACNAAAGACAGGGCAACNCACCAAGATCCACAGTGTGATCACTGCNGCAACGTCCTCTGGGAGGTGTATGGCTGTAAGCGCNTCCGACAGCTCCATTGTGCCGCCNGGACGCAATAATTGGTCGATGCNAACGAGATCTCTCTCTCCTGACGGAGCAGCTCGACAACTGAAAATGACGGTGAGCGGGGCGAACTCTACCGTATACCGGTCCCGATTGAACTGGAGAACATATGAGAAGTTGTTCTGCTNAAGGACTTCATATTCAGTCGGGGAGGGGTAANCGGGCAGAGGAGCCAGATGCCCAGAAAACTGGGAGCTGTGCCCGTTGTCGAGACGGAGATCCTGGGGGAGGCTTGGATTGCTGCTGCGCNTGCCGGAATGAGCTGAAATGCCCCGGGATGCGAAAGCGTCCGAAAAATACAGAGTTTGGTCCGTGGACAAATCCCCCAGGGCAAGGTGCCCAAACGGGAATGCCATGAAGGTGTTGTCTAAAGATGTCGCGAAACAGTGAATGTCTAACAAATGCCTGCCGGAAACCAACGAGGACTCACCTAATTGAACGAAGGGAATCTGACGTTGACCAAATCGTCCGGCGTGCGGCTCGGCTGAAGAGGATGTCTCAGTGTGAAGAGGGTTGCTGTTGGATGCATCAATTTCATTCGAAGACTGCTTCAATGGTCGTACGAGGACGAGGGCAATCAACGAAGTGAAGAGATAGAGGTGTAAAGGAATGATCACCAATAAGGCTCGCGGCTGGATCTTATAATTTAGGCGAGTAATATGAAAGGACATAAGTTCATTTCGCGCCAATCGGCTCAGCGTGGCGGCACGGGCGGAGCTCGACGAAGGCAGGGGAACTGGAGGAAATTTAGGAAACCGCATCAAGAGACAATCCTGGGAAACACTCTAGACGGAGTTTGACACAGACGTCTTCGCAGTCTCGCAACCTGTAACAAGGAGGAGGGCCCGCGTCACGGTGAATGACTCTTCTTTAATCCTCGAGGAATTATTGCATTCCCGGGCGGTGGTGTGTAAGTTGGGACTTTGCCAGCAAGTTCAAACTTTTCGCGTAACTTGACGGCATCGTGAGTAAGGGTTTGGCCAAAGTTGGAAGTTAGGTGTCATGGAGTGCCGTGGTCTACGGGGCTGGCCTCACAGAAGACAGTCGTCCTAGGAGCAATATGAAGTACTCTGCCATTTGCATCAAATCAGGGATGCCCAACTGGCAGGAAGCACAAACCACATCTCTTCTGCGCTGCAATGCTTCGGCGTTCGCCGCATGATCACGACCATTGAACCAATGTCGAGCGCCTTTGATGCTGTAGCAAGCTGCTGCTCGAACCCAATAGTACTCTGGCATCTACCCAAGTCGGAACGCCCCGAACTGTCCTCATTGACTAGTAAATACCCTTCGATGTCCGGCGAGTTCCGCCCGGGCGCACCCAACACTGCAGAACGCAGGTGACGTAGTGTTCTGGCATACTCAGCGTCAATCCGACATCTACTTGCAATGCGATGTTTCACAGTCTCACCTTATCTATGAGGGCTTCTCGCAACTATCCGTGTGCGAAGACCACGTGTGCAGAGGTGGAAGTGGACAGTGATGCACAGACATCCCCATGTGCACATCAACTATAACTAGCTCGAGCTCCTCGATGTCCCGAGGCATGCCTGCAAGACATAACCGGGGATAAGTCCGCGCCGGAGCAAAATTCTCGGCACATACATATCTTGTCGTGTAAGATGCGAACCGAGCGACCCTGCCGTTCTACAATTGCCAGGGCATCCAACAGTACAAAGGCTTCCACTCCGAGAAGCCTGCAGTACGATCTTGAAGTGAAGGCTGAATACTGCTTCAGGGATACCGGCTTCAGCCGACCCCGACCCTGTCTTGATATACTTGAATACGATGCTCACCTGCTTGTCAAAGAAACTTTGATCCAGTGCGATGAAGTGCAGGCAGCAGGAAGTTGCCGGCGGCAAGGAGATGTTGGCGAGGGGCGCGTTCGGGCCCGTGCGGCTGGGTCATGATGAGCGCGTGTTGGGGCCTTCCAATTGAACCACAGCTGTGTTGGATCCCCAACATGCGGGAGTTTGCAGCCCAATAAGCTCGTGCTGTCTGTCATCCTAGAACTCCGCCCGGGATTAAGCGTTCGCGGGTGTGTAATTTCAGCTTTGCACAGGTTATGCCTTCTAGTATCGCTCCTGGCAAGGCTTAGCCGCGCAGGGCACTGAATCCCCACCTGTGCATCTATAACGTACCAACGCATTAAAAGCCCCGTGGGCGTCCCCGCTGACGAGTACCGCGCCAATTCCGACGCCAACATGCATGGTGCATGTCCGGGCATAATTTGTTAAGGAATCCATCGGTCTTTAATTCGAAATAATTTATGACAGACTAACCGCGCTCCTCAATGCAGAATATACAGGCGTGCCAATGCCACTGACCTGTCACAGAAAAAAATAGCAATGAGCCCCGATGCCTTGGAAGTATCTGTCGACATACTACATACCGGATCCCATCCAGACATGGCGCTGAACCCACCCGTTCCGCATCCAGGATTACTCCCTGTAACAAGAATGAGCGCCAACCTCGGACGCACCCAAAGCCTAGACCCACCTTGCACAATATCCGTGAACGCACCCGTCGACGAATAAATCAGCGGGTTTAAAAACCCAAGCGGGGCCTTCCCCGCCGCAGCGAGCTCGGCGTTGAGCAAAGCAACGGTGCTCGCAAAAACGGGCGCCGCGAAGCTCGTTCCACCGCCCAGCTTCTGCTGCTGCCGATACACGAATGCCATATTAGCGCCTTGCGCCGAGACATCGGGGAAGCCGCGTCCCGATCCATTGAAAATGCCGTTATATGCCCCGTCGAGCTGCTTGAGGAACGTGGAGGCGGCGGAGGTTTGGTAAAAGGGCGTGGCGAAATAGTTCGAGAAGCCACCGGAGGAGTGCTGCGCGGCGACTTCTGGCGCCAGGGACGAGGTCGCGCCGACGGAAGTGACGCTGGGCAGACCTCAGCATGGCATAGCGAGCTTCGAAGATAGAAGGTACGAGCTTACTATGGACACGTTGAAGGAAAGGTGGGTACAAAGCTGGTGCAGGTCTTGTTGGAGCCTCCAGCAACGCCTCCGTCGCCCGACGAGAAGATGACCGACGTTCCTCGGGCGCCTAGCTGGGCATACAAGTTGCACAACGAACTGAAATAGAGATCAAACCTCCAGCGGCAGGAAAAAAAACTGAATGCAAACTACCTTGCAACATCAATCGGCACGTCCGATTCGTCAAAGCTACAGCTAGTAGTCAGGACTTGGGGCGGGTGGTCTTGGCTCAGCAGGTAATTCACAAGGTCGATCCAGCCATCGATGCCACCATTGTTGCTGTCCTCCCCGACGGAGTAGAACGTGACGGGTACTCCAGAGGCAAGTCCGATTGTCCACTGGATATCAACGCCCTGTGTATGGAGACTCGTAAATTAAGACATCATGGACATATCCGAACAGAAACTTACAGCTTCCATACCCGCCGAGTTCAGGTCTTGGGAATTACTGCCGCCATCAAGGAAAACCGACGAAAAGCCAGTGGAAGAATCTACGTCAGATCGATATTGCTTAAGGAAGAGCTGCAGCGATGTAAGAACAACTATGTATGCACTTAGATGTCCTCCGCACCTGGAGATCTGCTGCATTGGCCCACTGGTTGATAAAACCCGCGACAGCTATGCCATTCGAGGACTGCATTGCCGACTTTGCTGGAAGTCCATACAGCTGTTGAACGCACATCGGAGTGACAGTTGAATTGCATGAAGTAGATACGTCTCTTTTGTCGAGGTCTGTCGTGTTATGATGCCATCGAGGCGTCGCCATTGGAGTACCACGAGTTTCGACAGGAAACCTGTTGACGTGTTCAGCACTACTTGCAACGCCTGATTAAATATAAAACCAACATAATCGTAGGATGTACGAAGTTCACATGCGTTCTCAACGATTCGGGCAGCGAGTACGAAAGCGTTCGGAAAGCTCTTGCTCCAGTATCCGCATGTGTAAATGCGGTGTATGTTGCTTTGAGCAGATTATTAGCTTGCGCCACAGTCGTCCGGACATTCAGCAAGTCTCCGGATGGCGATAAGGGTGTAGACGACAGGTTATGAGTTGACAACCACGATTCCACGGCAAATAGACTTCTTGCCGATGGCGACACGAGCGCTTCAACCTGTGGAGCTGTCAGGTGTATCATCAACACAACACGAGGGATATTACATACCTTTGCTTTGGACAAGTGTTGCCTGTACGCTGGATTGCCTGGGGTGCTGATGGCATACAGCGCTTTCTCCAACCCCTCCGGGTCATTGGCGAGCAGAGATATCCGTAGATCGAGAATCCTGTCTTCAGGAGCAGGCCCGTCTTCTACGAATATCTTGGGGATGCTGGACCGACGCTCGTGGACGTACATGGACACGTGCTGCGTGGCGGCGGTGTAACGGAGGAGGCATGCTATAAGGAGAGTGCGGACGAACACAGAGCGTTGCATGGTCCGTCAACCAGCAAGACTGGTAGACAGCTTCTTGTGTGCGGAATGGCCTGGAGAGACTCGTGTTAAGAGGAAAAGTGCGTACCTCGGTAGGGGTTCGTATGGATCGTCGCGCCAACAGCCTCGACGTATATGACCTAGAGGCATGAGGCCCCGTCATGGATACACAGCGCTGGATTATGCAAACATGACCCCGCAATGACCTGTCAAATTGTGTCGCAGTAACGCCGTAGGTGAACGTGGGTCCGGCGAATGAGGTAAATCTGGACGGAGCTCGCAGCGCTGCCAAATGGAACAGGATGAAACCTGCATGACCTATCTATATAAAGATCGGGACGAGCATGTCGATGATAATCTACGTTTTGAAAGAGGGGTCTGCTGTCCTCTGCCTGAACTGATGCGGTCCGGGAGAAGGCGAGAGGGACTAGGAGAGAATCGATGGTGTACAATTTGGGGCACAGCCAGAAATGATTTGCCAATGCACCAGAGCCGGCATGAAGTAAATGTCGGGTAGAGTACTGTGCAGATGAAGGGTTCGTTGGTGGCGCATGGGCGTCAACAGACGTCAACGCCGCGTGAGGCGACCACCCGCTCCTGCCCATCGCCATCCACCACCATGGCCAGCAACGTGCCCACCCAGCCCGGTCCCTCCCAACCCATCATGAGCAGCCCCGCTCCCACCGCCAGCATCATCACCGCGCTCGGCCAGGCGCTTCAGAAACCCGGCGACCCGCTGCTCACGCACGACCGCATCGCGCAGATGCTCCTGCAGAACATGGGCCAGCTCGGCGAGCTCGCGAAGCAGGGCAAGCTGAACCAACAGCAGATCATGCAGGTGCGCTCTGACCCACGCCACTGCCCAGCCTTGACGGACAAAGCGTCTTACTCGGCTTCTTTGTTCCAGCTGAAAGAGTACGCCGAAAAGCATAAATCAACCATCGCCGCACAGTCCTCAGCAGGCACCTCCCGAGTGCGTTTGTTGTCTTTTTTGCTTCCGGTCAGTTGCCCTAAGGATGCCCCACCAGCCCACGTCTCTTGCTCCCCCGCACGCCGCATACAAAGGCACATCGCCCACGCCGATGCTCGGCGTTACCACAGCCACCTCGACAGAGGCGTATCCTATCAGCCAGACGCTCAATGTGCAAAATCCGGGCCAGGTCGCGTGGTCGACGATGACGCAGGGACGGCCGACCCTAACTGGCGGAACGGCTGCCGGGCGAATGTCAAGTGCGTACAGCTCCTTTCTTAGATGTATGGCTCTGCTAACTAAGGGTCGCACAGGCACCCCCGCACAAACAAAATCCACCCTTGACGAGACTTTCACCCCAGATGACGCCACCTCCCGCCGCAAGAACACACCTGCGGACCAGAGCATGCGCAGGTCAATACAGGATCTCGTGTCTAGCATTGATCCAAACGTGAAAATCGAGCCCGAGGTCGAAGACGTGCGCCAGGCCCCTTTCTTTCCTATCACTCGTGCTGATGCATTGTACAGCTTCTCCTCGATGTCGCCGATGAGTTCATCGACTCCGTGACCAACTTCGGCTGCCGACTCGCGAAGCACCGCGGCGGCGACACGCTGGAAGTCCGCGACCTCCAGCTGCATCTCGGTACGCCCTTCCATCTCTCCATAGCTCTGCATCTCACTCATCCTCTCGCAGAGCGCAATCACAACATCCGCATCCCAGGCTTCGCATCCGACGAGACGCGGATATCCGTCGCGCAATCGGGCATTGCGCCCGCTGCACCTGCGCCCGGCGCAAAGAAGGCCGCTCAGGGTACGCAGATGTCGCTTCGCAGTCATCGCCTGGCGCAGGTGCAGCAGGTGAAGCGCGAGGCGAAGCTTATTTAGGTGCATGTGTTCGTTATTTGTGTTTCGCTGTCTACTTGCTCTGTATTTATAATCGCTCTTGGTATGTAATTGTATGCGTAGTAATATTCAATGGGAGGTATCTATAATACCGGACCGAAGGAAAGGGGTGCGGGCGGGGAAAGGTACTAATGTGACAGGCAATGTATGCGGTCTCGGGTTCTTCAAAGGTGAGTGACTCATTCTACCTAACGCAATGCCAACGCCAGCCGAACCACAGCCAACTCCATTCTATCAAACAAACCCGGTGAGTGTGTTCCAACATCCCTACGGGGAAAGACAACGTACCGTTGCTTCACCATCAATGTAATCCCCTGGCTCAGAAATCCCTTCACGATCTGTCCTTCTAGACCTTGATACAAGCCGCCGGGAAACCCGTCCTCTCGCCGATACGCGGTGCGCAGGACGGAGAACATGGTCGCCGGCTCAGACGAAGGCGAGGACTTCGCCAGTTGCAGTCGCGTCTTCGCGAGGATGAGGGGGTAGAGCAGTGTCACAGCTATGGCATTCGCAAGAGCTGCACCAAGGAAGGCTTGGCGGGGTGATGGCCGCTCGCGCTCTTTCCCTCTGAGCAATACGCGGCGGTAGAGCTGGAAGAACGCGAAGGTAAAGGCGGGGTTGAGGGACAGCAGGACGGTAGTCTCGAAACCTGGCATGATGCGAGCCGCCTTAGAATCTAGCCAGGATGACAGGAAATTGAAGACCAACCCCGCCAGAAGCCCTTCAGCCCTTGCTCTCTGTAAATGGACTGGATCACAGCGAAGATTCCCCTCTCTTGCTTGCCGTTGGGCGGAACCTCGCCACCCTTACCCTGCTCGAATTTCTCCTCCACTGTCTCCAGCTCGTCATCACTCCCCTCCCGCTCCATCTGCAAGCGGACGGTCACAATGCTGAGGGGCATGGACACAACCCTGCTCGCGACCCCAGCGACGAAGCCAAGCGCGAGCTCTCCTGGAATCGGGAGCATGCGCGCGCCGGAGTTCGCGGACGAGACATGCTCGCGGGCCGCGCGACGGCCCGTCACGACAGACCGCAGGAAGGAGTACGCATAGAAGTACAGAAAGCTGAACGCGGTCCTTCAGCAGAGTCGAGTTGTCAGAGACGAAAGACGCGTACTTTGACAGAATGGTCGATGTGGTATCTGCGTTGAGCCCGTCGTACAGGGCCCCGATGCCGTATTTCGCCACCGTGTATCGAAGAATCGCGAGAGCACCGCGCAGACCTCAAGACACGACATGATGAATGGATCAGTGCACACATCAATGCTCGAACGCATCTCGCAGTCGCTCAGAACGCGTGGTCTGCAGACGCGTCGTGACTAGATCCAAAGGATACGATACGGCGCCGGCTGTCGCGCTGCCAATTGCTCCTGAGAATGCCTGGACGAGGGGCGGTAGCGTGCTGGTCATGGTGGGTATGTACGTGCTAGGAGTGGAGGAAGGATAAGAAGGGAACGCATCTTGGAGAGTGAGGATATGATCTGACAGTGACAGCTCCCTCGGTGCGTCATCGCAGATACTTCTGAGCGCTACCGATCGAGCGTACTGGCATATGAAATTGGAATACCAGACTTGAACTGCTCATAGAATCGTAGTGCAGACCGGCCGAAACTAGGGTGACGAATGAACCCGGCGTATACGCATCGAGAATGAACTCAGGACGCCTACCAATGGCGTGCCACAAGATCACCTAACAGCATTGGTATGCTGGAGCTGCCCGATTGTCCAAGGGTCGCTAGGTTCCACGCTTGCGACCACGATAACCGCACCACTAAGCACCCTTCACTCACCTCGCATCCATGATGTCAGTCCAACGTCGACGTGTGACACTGAAAAAAATCCTGCATTTTCGTTATTATCATAGCATTACACCTCCCAACAACACCATGCACGCCTGTCAAACAGCACCTACACCCCCGCCACACACACAGCACCGTCGATCCCGCCCTTCATCGACGTCATCCCCGCCCGATGCTGGCTGATGGCCACCACGACGAAGACGTGCCAGATGGCATGTGAGCCGCCGCCGAGCCACGCAAGGCTCGGCTGCCAGCGGGGGTGGAGTATACACTCCGGGAAGTGGGTCGCGTAGAAGGCGAAGCCCATCAGATATGAGACGAGTGACGGGACGATGGGGCCTATTATTGATGTTAGAGGGGAAGAAGGCATTGTCATCATCGGAGACGGGACGTACGAATGAACGAAAGCATGTCGTGAACGGAGTGAAGCAATGTGAGGTAGGTTAAGGGGGCGACGGACGCGAAAGCCATAATCAAGAAGAATGAGCTGCGCAAAGGCTGATTCGAAGAATTATGAGATGGTGGTGAGACGGCGAAAAAAAAACACTCACCTTGTTCTGCGGCTTGTTGAACCATGTCGAGAACGGAAGGAAGGCAGCAGCGAGTCCTTTGACAACGCACATGCAAAGGAAAATGTTCCTTGCGGTCGTCTCGCAAGAGAAGCCGTAGTACACTATGGTGGCGACGCTTGCGCTGATGAGCCTGAGAAGTGGCGAGTGAGTATGGCAGTTTTCTGCGGCCTGTCCTGGTGAACCTACCATCCGATGCCGATGTAATCGAGTTTGGCGCAGAGATCCATACCTCCGTGATGCGCACACCCTGACATAGTGTGCCAGATGACACTACTGAAAAGACAGAGAAGAGCAAAGATGGTGAATGCAGTGAGCGGCGTGTCCGCAGGCATAGATGATGATGTGTTGAATGTGGGTATAAGATTCATACTCCAGAGGACGAGTGGAATAAGATGGGTGTGAATATTGACTGACCCGGACGATGAGCGAATCGCAAGAAGCATATATGAGCAGAACTTACGAGTTTCATTATGGAGAGCAAAAATTGACATGATAATTAGGGGCCATCTGTTGAGCGGAATAAATCTAGCAGAGAGTGAGGTCAAAATCGTACAATGGGGTAGATTGTTGTTTTCACATACCGATAACCATGCGTTACAAACGGATTGTTGCGCCATTGTTCCGGGAGATCGGTATAACGTATAAGTTTTGCACCGTCCAGGGATCGCTGAATGGCCCGAGCGACGTCCCAGGCTGCTCGTCCTAATCTGTCCTCCACCTTCCCCACCGACTTTTCCACGGATGCAGATCCCGCACGTAACGTTTCTAATAGCTCTAGAAGTCTTGAATTAGGTTTGAGAGACGAAAAGGTGGTACCGGACTGCAGAGACGTTAAATGCGACTGGAGCGACTGCAAGTGGTTCGATAATGTGGGGATGTATTGCATGGGATGATGGAGATCTATATCGGATATCCGAGAGCGGACGTCGTCCAGCCGCGAACGCATATCGGGGAGATCAAGTTGAGGTAGGTGGGCACGCACGTCCGGCATGTCCGGGAGATGTGATGCGACGTCCTTCAGGCTAGGGACGTCCGGCAGCTCGGAGAACCGGGACGCCACATAATTCTCCACGGACGCAGAGTCGATGGTGAATTCGGGAAGATGTGACAAAACATCGAGTCGTATTCGGTTGAGCATCTCCAGACCGTCCTTGGCCCATGCCCTCGCTTCCTCCACCTTGATTTCTCCTCTACTCAGGAGTGTCTCACCTAGGCAGATGTCCGTGAGGGGTGAGTCCAGCTGGGCTAGTCGAGTCTCGAGGTCCGCGAGATACGACAGCACAAGGATGCGCAGCGATGCTAGATGAGTTGTTGGTGAAGCAGAGGACAAGTCAAGCGCTTCGATGGACGCCGGTAGAGGCTGGCAAGTAATATGGGGAACATAAGGTGCGACTGTAGACTGACAGCGCCTGCCGCGTGCAACGGCAACAGAAACATTGATCTCTGTCGCGCTTGTCGTCGTCGCCATGGGGGAGTGGGGGAAGAGACAGGAATGGGACGGCGAGGAGCCGTGTGGGTGCTTATAAGTTGCTTATGAGGGCCGGCAGGAGGAATTGTGGATTGGACCGTACCGAGGCCTGGCATGAAGCAGGAATTATAAGCGCCTGTCTCGCACGTGCGCGATTGGTTGCGCCGGACCCGGAATGTTCCCACGGCAATACTCTGTCCGAGCTGAGGGACGTCGTTGTCGACGACACTGCGCACTATAGAGACCCTGCGAGGGCATGTCGGTCACAAAGTTCCTCATAGCAGGTCTTGGAAACGCTCCGTATCCGGCTACAAGGCATAGGTAAGTAGCATGGGGCGATGTGGTGCTAGTGTATTCACGAACGTTCGAGCCAGCATAGGCCATTTCCTGCTAGATTCCTTATCGCAAAGGCTAGGTGCTCCCTTGTCGCTGAACAGATCGATAGATGGCCATCATGCTGAGACGACGGTCACGATGAGCGGCAGCCTCGTATCCCTAGAACTGTTCAAACCACGTAAGTTATCATGTCCTCTGGTTCTAGTGCTCATTCGTCAATATATTCGTTCTTCCAACAGAAGCCTTAATGAACATCTCTGGCCCACCTGTTGCAGCTGCTCTCCGAAAGTCTGCCCGTGTTCCATCCAGTCTCATCATAATCCATGATTCAATTGATCATGCGCCATCCACGATATCGGCCAAGTTCGGCGGGTCGCCCAATGGCCATAATGGTATAAAAAGCGTAATCTCCTCTCTGGGCAAAGATTTCCATCGCCTCCGAATAGGCGTCGGAAGACCAGAACGAGATGTGGCAGCTTATGTTCTGGAACGCCTCTCTTCCTACGAGCGCCAGTACTGGGGCGCGGGCGGCGCGGGCGTGGATCTCGTCTGGCAGCACATCGAGCGGATTGTTCTGCAGAACAAGTCCAAGTCTGTCGATAAGCCAAGACAAGGTGTTTTCTCTCAGAGTGAGCTCCTCCCTATGTTCTCTGTCCCTTACAGCGCACGACGCTGACTGTATATGCCAGAACCATGATCGCATCACGCGGCGAGAACGCCAGAATTAACGAAACCCATACGCGATCCATGTGGCACACCGCGCATCTTTTTCGCCCTATATCCGTGCCCGTCCTGCTCTTGGCTGATTCGGGGCGGCCGCTTGACCTTTTGCACCACGTCCGCTTCGCGCATAAATAATCGCAAATACCATAATCGGTGCGCCTGCGATCACGAGGCGGCTTCCTGTCTTCTGTAGACCGTCCACAATGCTATCGCACTGATGAGATGCATATGCTCCCCTCGGTGTTTATCGCCGTATGGCATGCGCCTACGTCAGGCGAGGGGCCTGCCGTACGTAGTATTGCATTGAGCAGTATAAATTGGTTGACGTTGGGGCTACTGTCCTTCAGCGAGCATGTCCCACTTCCCTGCATTTCGCTTGCTCTTTGGTCTCGCATTCATCGCCTCTCAAGTCAATGCTCAGCAGGCCCCCTCAGTGCAAAAGAGGATTTCTGCTGCCATCAAGGCAGTCAAGGAAAATGACACCAATATTGACTACACTGGTTTTGTGAATCCCTTCATCGGGACAGGTGCGTTCGAATGGAACCTCGCATGTTACTTGGGTTAATTCGACGGGCTGCGCCAGACAACTTTGGAGACGTATGGTGAGTGATGACTTTGGCATTTCGAGGGAATGTGCCTGATTCGCGATGCCATAACAAGTCCTGGAGCATCGGTTCCATTTGGCATGGTAACGCTCATGCTGCCGTCAGGTTATTATTGATGTACTGAACCACCCATAGGTCAAGATTACAACTGACATGACAGGCTACGCACCAGCTGGTAAGTGTACTCACCGTTGTCAGAAACTCTATAGGTGTGACCTCCTTCGCAGGCTATGTCACTGACAATACTCAGTTCGTCCGAGGCCTGAGTCCATTGCATGACAGCGGTACCGGGTCATCATTAGGTGAACTGCGATCTAAACATACCATTGTGGCGTTATTGACGGTATGCTCAGGCACCTACGGCAACTTCGAGATCATGCCTCTTTTATGCCCGGGCGGCTTCGACACATGCACCACCAAGCTCGCAGCACGCGAGCGCCTGCGAAAGAACTTCACCGACAGTACCTATGATCTCACCTTGTTTATTGCTATCCACATCTCACGCGTCGCACAGATGCGTCTCCCGGATATTTCTCGCTCACTCTCGATAATGACATCAAGATGGAAGCAACCACCACGCGCCGCGCGGGTCTCGAGCGGTTTACGTTCCCGAAGAAATCGGGCACGCCTTACTTCACTTTGGACCTTGCTAATGATTTGCCGGCGTCATTCGCTGGGGGAACGATGGATATTAATCCAAAGGCTGGGCGAATCACCATTGGTGGACATTGGGGCTCGAGGTCAGTGCGCACCTGTTCAACAAAATTTTATCTATGCTCATGATTTCAACAGCTTTGGACCGGGAGAGTTCCTATACCAGGCCTTTGCTTGCTATGACCTGCTCAATAATGGCAATCAGTCATTGAAGGAGTACGGTGTCTGGACCGGTGACCCGTATGTCTATCTTCTTCGCTAACCTTTTCCAGAGCAAAAGAAGCTTATCCCACGTATAACAGCTACGGTCTCGATGCCAAAGGCATCAGTATCACGCATCTCAACCTGACCAAGAACCTCATCGGCGAAGCGTACGAATCCGGCGCACTATTCTCTTTCGCAGGCGAGCCCGAAGAAGTCATGATCCGCGTCGGGATCTCTTTCGTCTCTGTCGACCAGGCCTGTTCGAATGCAGAGACCGAGATCGGCACTACGTCGTTCGAAGATATTCTGTCGCAGAGCAAGGCTTTGTGGAACGAGCGGCTGAGCAAAATCGAGATCGACGTGCCAAATACACCGCCGAACGTGACGGAGTTGTTGTATTCTTCTCTGTATCGCGCCGCCCTCACACCAGTGAGTGACATCTGAAGCCACCGCATTGCGAGCCTTCTAATTTATTCGTTTTGCAGAACAATGCGACAGAAGAAACCCAGGGCGTCTTCGCCAACACAACGTCATTCTACTTCGACTCCTTGTACTGCAGGTTAGTGTTGTTCCTCTATCTCCAGCTTTCTTAAATGCTGACGCTACTTCCGTAGTTGGGATACGGTAGGCCCGCGCCCTAATCTTCCCGCGCCCTGACCAACACAGTGCTCTAGTTCCGGACGTTCTACCCCCTGATGGCGCTCCACTCTCCACAAGACTTCGCGCAGATCGTCGACAGCTACATCGACGGCTACCGCAAGAACGGCTGGATGCCAGAGTGCCGGTCCAACAACCTGCCTGGCTGGACGCAAGTAGGTAACGTACCAATCCTGTCCCCAGCATAGCCCAGCATGTTGATGGACTGTAGGCTCGAGTGGCGATATCATTGTTGGCCACTTCGCAGTCAGCTACCACAACGAGGCGCAAGAACTGGGAATCGACCTGAATGAACTCTATGCAGCGCAAATTGCAGACGGCGAGGTCAATCCACCCGAATGGAACATTGAGGGCCGACAAGTAAATGTCTACAAGTAAATGCTTCACGGTTCCCTATGTGTTTGATCATTTTTGACGAAAATCAATGCAGACAATATGGCTACGTGCCTTTCGCCGCCCTTGACACGTCCTCCACCGGCGAGCAGACACGCGAGGGGAGCAGGACGCTCGAGGTTCGTATCATAGACTATTCTCAGCTTCTAGTATACTTAAGTCCTGCATAGTATGCATTTGACGATTTCGGCATCCGTCAAGTTGCTCAGGTGCTCGGCAAGTCAGACGATGTGGCGACGTACACCAACCGATCTTTGGTGAGTCTAACTTCACCCGTGTTTTCCTAACGGGTCTGACATCCCCGATGCAGTTCTACAGGAATATCTGGGATCCGAGCGTCGTAAGCGATGGCTTCCATGGTATGTTTTGCTCGTGGGTCAGCCCATTGAGGCTCACACCTCTCAACCGTCGCAGGATTCATGCAGAAACGATTCTCGAATGGGTCTTTTGCATTCACGAGTCCAGTGGACTGCTCGCCCAACGACAAGAACGACTCGCGGGCCTGTTCGCTGCAGGAGAATAACGTCGTCGGCTTCTACGAGTCGTCGTCATGGGAGTACAGCTGGTTTGCGCCGCACGACACTGCGCACCTGATCCAATTGATGGGCGGCAATGTGAGTTCATTGAGGCAGTTAAGTGATACACGGCTGAAGCAGCTCCTCAGAGCACGTTCGTGAAACGACTGGACCACTTCTTCGATGCAGGCTACTACCTCGCCGGCAATGAGCCTTCCTTCCAAGTAAGCATCGCTATTTCTGGAAGGAACAACTGGAAAGCTGAATGTATGCGCCAGACACCAATTGGTTACCACTACGCGAACCAGCCTACGAAGTCAGTAGACCGTGTCCGCGACGTTGTCTTCTCCAATTTCGACATTAGTATGTTAAGCTTTTCCCTGTTCAGCCAGACTGTCTTCTCATGCTTGCATCTCAGCACCTGCCGGCATTCCAGGCAATGACGACCAAGCAGCCATGGCGACTCTTCTTTCCTTCCACCTCCTTGGCCTGTACCCAGGTTCGACATCTTCCCTACGAATCTCCATACCTTGATCTCACACCCTCCGCTCTAGTCCCATCGTCAACGGAGCTCCTCGTCCTCTCGCCCTTCACACCAAAGTACACCGTCCACAACAGCTTCCTGAATGTCAGCACCACGGTCATCACCAAAGGCTTCGACCCCAAGTCCGTGAACGGCACGATCCCCGCGCGCCGCGGCCTACGTCAAGAGCGTCACCGTCAACAACCAGACGCAGGCCTCGCGCTGCCACTTCGACTTCTACGACACCTTCCGCGTCGGCGGCGAGATCGTCATCGAGGTCACCGCCGACAAGGACGCCGCCAACAGCTGCGGTGCGTCCGTCCCTGAGTCGCTGTCCACAGGCGGCTTTTCGCAGGCACGGTGAACTGAACGTAGTATATATCTAAATGGAATTCGATAGATATTCGATGGCAACAGTGGCGGTAGAGGAAAGCAAGGTATCTCGGATCGTACAACCAGGTGGGGTCATAAAACATCGTCGGTGCGTCTACAGGTGCGCGCGGCACGATAAGTATATAAACAGCGTCGTCAGCCCCGAGACAGAACAGAGATAAAGAAAAAGCGGGAAGATGTCGTCAGTGTCATGATACCGGAAGCTTGATAACTACAACGCCGGGGTTCTTCGGGTCCACGTCCGTGTTCAGGTTGTGTCTGAAAAGGCGTCAGGATAGGCGCTGAAATAAATCAATTAGAGCCACGTACTCCTGGCCCATCACCCTGATAATGGCGAGTTTTAGGACTGGGAGCTTGCCCACCGAGTGGTTGCCCTTGCCGGTGATAACGCGCAGCTCATTTGCCCCGTCATTGAGCGTATCGCGCACGGCAATCTCGGTCTGCCTGACGGCTTCAGGGACTCTCAGACGATGCACGTCGATGATGTGAGGTTGCGAGGCCAGATTGTGAGCTACGCGTGAACACCGTCAGCAACCATCGACATCCGAACCGCCACGGATCAACACACCTTTGAAATACCGCCTCGCAGCCTGCCTATGCACCGCCATGACGCGTTCATGAGCCTCCTCCTCCTCAACCTTATACCGCACAGCATCTGCATGCCGGCCCTGCTCCAGCGCCCTCTTCCGCTCGAACTTCAGCCGATCCCGCTCCTTCTCCTCCTTCAACGCCTCCTCGCGGAGCAGATCCGCTCTTGTGATGATAGATCCGCGATTGCCGCCATAGATGATGCTCGACCGCGGCGTGTCATTCACATCCACGTCCGGCGAGGGCAGACTGCTCGGGCCCGCGCCCGCGGATGCCTTCTCCATGCGTGTGACCTCGTCGAACGACGGCGGCGGCGTCATCCCGCGCGGTTGCATCGACTCGTCCGGGAGCGAAATGTCGGTCAGCTCGTCCATAGGCGGCTGGTGCTCGACGATCTCGGGCACGGGCATGGGGGGCGGTGAATGCACGAATGGCTGGGGAATCGGCATGGGTGGAGGGATTGGGAGCGGGGTCGTGTGTGATGTCGGGGTGGGCATGCGGTCCTCGTAGAGGTCGTCGATGGAAGGGAGGTCGGAGGCCGGGGGCACCAGCTCGAAGCCGTCCACCGACTCGTTCTTCAAGCTGCTGGACGTATTTGATACGCTCGGCGGGAGACTCGAAGCTGCGACGGGTCTTCGAGGTCGCATGGCGGACGTCGCGGCGGATGACTCGGAGGTGTATCCTGGAAATGCACCAGGGACACGCCGTCGACGTAGTATCGGAGTGGGAGGCGTAACCACGGAAGTGCTAGAGCTCCCGTTTGACGTCTGGCCGCCGCCACTGGACGACGTCGCCGTGCGCATTGTGGTCCGGGGAGACTGCATGGTGAATCGCACGCGCGAGATCGTGCTTGCGGATATAGGAAGTTTCGGAAGTTTCGGGAACTTGATGTTGGAGAGAGAGGCGAGGTCAAAGTCCTTGATATAGCGGCGAGTGCGACGGTAAAACCTGCGCATGCTCTTGTCGTACCAGAACGCGGGGGTCACGTCCGAGATGATCATGCCCATGGCTGCCCACAGCATGACGATGGTCAACCGCGCGAGGCTCTCGGTGAAGAGGAAGTCGACGAAGAGGCGGAAGCCAAAGGCCACATAGGGATCGAATGACCTGGGCCATTTTTCTAGGAAGTGATAGAGGACGGCGCCTTCCCAGAGACCGACCAACGAACTGCCCACCCGTTGATTGTGATGGCTTGCGGAGTCGACGATGACGCGCAGGCAAAGTCCTAGTCCAATCGCAATGATGCTGTCCATAGCGAAGAGAGACATGTGCGCATGGCGGGGTTGCAGCGCGGCTGCAGCGTGTAGGGCGGAATAAAATGGATAACTGGGGATACCGCTCAAGGCAACGTTGTTATCTTCAACAAATGACTGATGGCCAAATAAAGAGTTGTTTGGCCTCGGCTAGGCACATCTTCTCATTTCGACAGCGACCACGTAAGTACGCGAGTGGCCAATGTTCGACAGGAACAAGAGTGCATTTGAATTGAACGAGCCATGTGCAAGAAACTACAACCCCAGACGGAGGTAAAACGGAACCAGATTAGCGAGATCGGCAGATCGCCCCCGCCAAAACAACACCCAAGAAAACGAAAGTAACGAAAACACTCCATATAAATACTATCATACAGACTCCAGCGGCAACGCAGTATCAATACAGACCATCACACAAAACTGAGTATCTGGATCCTTCCGTCTCGACCCCCAATCACAATGCGCCCGACGGTGTCGTCCATCGCAAACGCCACCATGCGATATTGGCGCGTCGAAATCTCGCCCATGCCGACTTTGGTTGCATACACCTCCTTGTCCCGCGTGCACAGGTCGAGAGCCCACTCCTTCCTAGGCTGGCGATCCTTCTCCACCACATCCACGAGTGAAGCTTTCACGTCAAACCCGACAAAGCAGCGTGCGGCGTGGACCGACCGCCCATTCGTCTGATTCCGTGTCTCAAGCCAGAAACCTTTCCCGTTCCTCCCGACCACGAAATTTGCACATGAGGGTGCCACAGGGTAGATTTGTGCTGGGACCGAGAACATGCAAGGAAGGTTAGCGATACCCATATGGCCCTGCACCTCGGCTGGCACAGACCCCTCAGGTCGAGGATGGGCATCGATTTTCCGGATGTATTCCCGACCGCCTTCGCAGACGCGCAAGAGGATCGTCAAGGGATTGAACTGCCACTGGCAGCGCTCTTCGCCAGCGAGTTCATGCTCGACGATAATTGCCTCTTTTGCCAACCTCGGCAGAGGCAGGAAGCCAGCAGCGAGCGGCACGGTGGATGCAAGGGGGAGACCATCTTCGTCAAACTCGAGGACGGGAAGAAGGTTGATGTAGCCTTGCCGGACGACCAAGACATGATTGCGGATGAGTTTCGCAGCGAGCACACTGTCGTTCTAGATGGAACGGATGACATGAGCTCGGCAATAGAAAGTAAGCACTGCTGATTGATGCTTACCATGGGCACAGGTGGTTGACTGGACAACAGCCGGTAGAAGTTTTCTGGGCGTCGCCAGCTCCATACCGCAATAGGATCCGAAAGAATTGCACGATCCCCACGAAGACAGTAGAGCGGCGCTGAGGGACCCTGGAGATTCGTCCGCTTGCACAAAACATTGAACCTCCCATGAAATCTGTCCAGGGACCATGCTTCAAGGGTCTTGGTTGACCTGAAAACACAACAATGAGAGTGAGCCCTGTAAAATGACGAGGAACACGTACACAACGCCATTAGGGCTAGGCGGTCTAGTAAGGGCCATGGAGTGAGCGAGTACAAGCATGGCCTCATTGCTCGGATCCTCATTGACTATCAAGCCATCAAGCTTCCTTCCGAACGGTAGCGTCCTCTCTGCGACCACGAATGCCTCAGATCCCCTCAGCGGGACCTCCCAGCATACCACGCGATTCATGCCCGACACAGTGATAAGCAGTTCCCCGTTGCGCCCAGGCAGGAAGATGACCTGCGACACCGCATGCGGGTGCGCGCGCGACAGCCCCTCCGGTTCCACCTGCGGAGGCGCGTCCTCATCCTCCGACTTATGGATCTGGAACTCAACGCATCGTCTGGGCCGTGGATGATCAGAGCACCAGTTCCCGTGAAACCGCGCGGCGTGCAGCGCACATATTTCGAGCTCCTTGGCGGTCAGAAGCGGGATGTCCGCGATCGGCGTCGGCAGCGGGATGCTCTTGTCCAAGATATGGTGCTTCAAGGCGTCCGACCACACCCAGCGCAGCTTGGTGACGGAGGAGAAGCGCTTGGAGGTCTGCAGGGCGTCTCAGAGGCGGTGTCAGTATGGGGCATCACGACGCACCTTCCTCAGGGCGACGATGTCGTCGACACCGATGTAGCTGATGATGAGCAGAAGGACGTCGTCGGGCAGTGAGGATAGCCTAGCGCCCTGGCGCTCTCCGCCCAAGATGGAACGAGATCCGAAGCCACTGCGCTTCAGCAGCACGGCTGGAGGCTGCTGCATAGACGATACGGCGTTGAGACCGCCAGACACGTTGGCGAGTCTTATGGCCATCGTGGAACAAGGGATAGATAACGTGTGGGAGATGATGGGATGGGACGGAGGAGAGTCCACTGTCAGAAGGCTACGATTGGAAAGTACAAGGGGAAGGTAGTCCCACGTGACTGAGAGCTGCATGTTCACCCGTTCTTCGCCCTGGTACCCGGCGCTCAGCTTTCAAAGGACTTATCGGCTTGAACGAACGCCTGAAGTCGTTCGCGCGTTGGTGGAATGCAGGGGTTGGACGGGATGACAGGTGTTGTGAGGGACGAGCGCGTTAAACGATGTCAAGGAGACGAGAGAGAACAATGCGACAGTCCGGCGCTAGTGAGTAGACATCTTGACAGATCTCTCCGAGGACTCAACAGTCCATTTTTAAGTATGTAGTAAACGATAGTGGCAATTGTGGTACCCTATTATGAAATATAACAAAGCGAGGATCTGAGCCTTTCAGGTGGCCATGGCAAAGTGCGCCTAGTTCGAAAGTCAAACCACGTACCGCGGCTGGGTCGTCAAAGCTCCACAACAATTAGTATAGTTCATTGTCGTCAAAGCCCACCCATGGAAACATGAAGACCGGTCGCAAAGTATGTTTCCTAGTCTGACGAGGGCGAATAATTATCAGAATCCAGACAAATATTATCCCAAGAGCCGATGCATCTGCTCATGGATTTCAGACTGACCGGTACCGCTTGGCTTCCGGAAGAGCGGGCTAAGAAGGAGAGTTAGTCTTGTCAGCCCACAAAACCCCACCCGTTATATAATACGCGTCAGTCAACGAAACTGTCTCCTCACGGCTTCCTTCCACCCACACTACTACACCCACAAGCCTATCCCCGGTCCTTCGCCGCCCGCCGCCAACCATGCTCCGCTACATCCTTATCCCCACCCTCATGGTCCTCAACCTGGGCATGTCCGCCAGCGCCGCGCCCACCACCTCCAAAGCCATGGCCGCCCGCCGCTCTCCAGTCATGCCGCACGAACCCGAACCCCTCCTCCCCTACCTCCCGCGCGCCAACCTTCCCAGCCCGCCCGTCAACATGAAGGGCCTCCACCCGAACATCCCGCGCGGCGTCCTTTCCAACTCGCCCGGGGGCGCCGACTCCGTCGCCGCCGTGCCCGCCATTCTTGCAGGCCGTCAGACCCCCAACATCCCCATGGGCCCCAACCCCCGAGGCCGACGTCCCCGCCGGGCCTCCGCAGCCGCCAGATGGAGAAGAGGTTGCCGCCGACGACGGGCGCGAGCGAGACGAAGCCCCAGTTTTCCGAGAAGTGTGCTGCGGGAGAGATTAGCTGAGCCACGGACAGCGTACGCGATGAGGCACGCACTGAGGCCGAACCACTCGATGGTAACGGTCGGGAACAGCCCGAACATGCTGCCATATGCGAAGCCGAGCAGAGCGCTGGCCTGCCAGAGGTTGCGCACGCTGTCTGCGCCGAGGAGCACCAGCTGCGAGGTGATGAAAAGGGTGGAGACGATGGTGATGCAGAAGGAGCGTGGGTAGCGGAGGTGCGACTTGACAAAGTCGGCGGTGATGCCGATGAAGATGCGGCCGACGAAATTGGCGACGCTGACGATGGATACCTGGGCGGCCTGCCAGACGGCCGCCTCTACTTCGTTGTAGTCAGGATTGCCCTTGGCGAAGAGCGCTTGGGAGATGGTCCCCACATTGTTGATGTCTGCATGGTCGATCAGTGTGAGTGAATGGCATGCGATGATGGTACATACACATAAGGCCCGTGCCGCTCACTGCAGAATGACTGTCAATGAATGCGAATGGTGTCGACAGGATGAAAGACTCACAAAGCATGTTTGTGCAGAACAGAAGCCAGAAATCGCCGGCCGTCCAAAGCGCGCGGCCACTGATATCGTGAATGCGCCCTGTCTTCTCAGGCAACGATGAGCCTTGACTGTCGGACGTAACATTCCTCGCGCGGAACACATCGTAGCTTGTTGAAGGCGACAACTGGACGCCACCATTCGTCGACGGCACGAGCGTGTTGCTACTACTTTGGTCGCCCTCCTCGTCACCACCATCCTCCGGCTCAGCGAGGAGATGAGTGCTGCTGCTGTTCATTTTGTTGAAGGAAGAATGCGGCTCAGATGTCGATACGCGCTCGTATTCGCTTCCTCCTCTCCCGCTTTCTATAGCGTAAACGGAGGAGCGACTTGGCAGTGGTATGGGTCGAACGAAAAAGAAACCAAGGATCATGGGTAACGAAGTCCCCAGAGCGAGGATGAGGAGGAAATCGGAGGTGTTTCCGGGGAAAAGAAGGTGGGAGATAGAGGAGAAGACAAAGGCAGAGAGGCCGAAACCAGAGATGACGATGCCAACAACCGTCCCGCGCTGTTATCGAGCGAGGTGTTACTCATCGGACTGTGGCCATGGAAACTAAATACTAACCGAAATGTCAGGAAAGCTCTTGGCTGGAGCGTTAATAGCACTGGTCACCCCAGCATTGCTGCCCAGCCCCGTCAGGAAGCCGCAGAAAATGAGGAGACCGAGGTGGAGCTTGCTCAGTCTTGCCCCGTCGTCCAGACCTGAATCAAATAAACCACGAATGCCAGAGTATCCCGAGAGCAGGAATACGAATGCAGAGACAAAGAGCAGTCGAGGCCCCCGGGCATCCACTAGTCTGCCCCATAATGGACCGCTCGTGTAGACGCCAACTGCAAAACAATGATCGTACGCATGAACAGAATGCCGTTTGCAATGAGTACGGACCATTCCCAGCCATGGTCACATAGTTTAGTTGTGTATGCGTCAAGCGCAGGCGTGAGCCCAATTGAGGTGCATAAGCTGTACATCAGGATCAGTCAAAGCATCCGAGAGTCAATTTCCACAGTTCAACAGTCGAAGCACAAGTCAACCCTAAGTCCAGCAATGCCAAGTTCCAGCATTCGGGCCAAGGGATCTTGGCTTTTAGAAGGCTGATGCATCCTCCCAAAATGTCCAAACAGCTTCGACCACCTTCTCTCCATGCTGATTGCTCCACTGAAAGAAGGATGGTCGATGACACTCACCAGACACGACCTGATAGGTGCGAGCTGCATGAGTTCTCCACGAACACAGCTGTCTCTAGCCCAAGGACGGACGTACATAGTTCGTCCCTGAACTTAGGGCTACAAGCAGCGATGTTGCGAGAGTTGTTATCCGAGGAAGCGTCAAGACTTCAGAGCCAGATTTTGTTGCCATTGCAGCGAGTCTCCGGAGTTTCACGAGGTATTCGAGTTGGCGATGACCCGCTGCGCAATAGGCTGTGTCTCAGCCTTGGTCTTACCAGAAGTGACTCTTTGGTGTCGTAGCAATGGCGGTCAAAGGAAGGAGGAGTAGGTTGTTGGGGGATATAAAACACGAAAGATAAGACAGAGTTGTATGTCGGATTCCCCTCCCCGCATTTCGGAGGCAGTGACGGCTTGTGGGTTGCCGATCGGACTCCTGGTGGTGGCGGATCTCGAGCGGTCCGCTTCTACCGCCCATCCGAGTCAGTCAACTGCCGAATCGGTTCCTGTCATTTCTCGCTGGAAACTTCGGTCGTTGATAGAAAGATTCACGGAAAGGAAATTTCGGAACGTCGTTTTCCATTGTTGGATCCGGAATAGCTCGTGCGGATCCCACAACGACGTTGACAGCACCCAAGACAGCACCGGTACTACTTATACTGCATTGTGCGGACACAATTGTTAGGTATCAATTATTAGGGACGGTCAGAGTGGCCGATTCTGGCCTGATTCCGGAGTTGATTCCCGTCTGATTCCCGTTGCACTTTCACTACACAGAATCAGCCAGAATCTATCTTGCACTCTGACCATCCCAGAAGCTTTTGTTGATTCTCGTATATGATTCTGTTGGCAGGATCAGAATCAGTGCGGTGATTCAGAGTCCAGACAGTTTCGATGCGGCTTCTACTCCAGAGGTCAGACAGACGATCCTGAGGTACGAAGTGTTGAGTCTCGTCTACTCTGCCTCTGGGAGACTACTCCAGAGTAGAAGCCGCATCGACTAGTGATTCTGACTTTCCCACGATTCTGGCGACAAGAATCAACGACAAAACCGAAACACGAATCAACTCTGGATTCGGGCCAGAATCAGCTACTCTGACCGTCCCTAATAATATCAATGTACCAAATCGATCACGAAGAGACGGTTGGTACTCTGAGTTCGAATATCAACGTAGACAGAACCCGAGCACTGATATAAGTAGCGTCCATGTCCATGTCCAAGTCCGCTGAAAGCCCACCAGACTAAAAGAGACGAAGTGAGTAAGTCCGAATCTTCGAAACGTAACATTCATAAAGACATCAACATTATTCTGTGAGTATGTGAGAGTCCAGACCAGTCGTGAAATTAATGTGCATCAATGCGCGAGCGTGACAAGACTGTTGTTGCTGTTGAACGGGAAGTTGGAAGTTCAAGAACAGCGGGCCGGCGACCGTGACGGTGTCATCCGTCTTCTGGGTGCTGTTCGTGACGACGAGGAACACGAAGCCCTCGAGCGTG
>SFCI01000273.1:3227-27100 GCA_004681135.1 Hericium alpestre | reverse complement strand
CCAGTACTGCTGCTGCGGGTCCCAGACGGGCGTCTCGAACTCGACGATGTCGGTTGGATTTATGGCTTCTTCGATCCGTCGGTTGAGATCTGCGCCGAGGCCTTTCGTCCAGCCCATCGTGTTCACGACGAGAGGGATCGAGTCTGCTATGCGCGTGTCTGGTTCGTCGTCGTGCTCGTCCGTGAGGATGGTGGTCGCGTTTGTGTCTTCGTAGGTGCGTACAAGCGCTTCGATGGATTTGAGATAATGCGAGGGGGAGGAGCGTGGGGATGCGGCGCCGACATAGTGGGCTGCAAGTGGGAGCGTTGGGTGCGTGAATGGGGGGCCTGGGTACATGGTTGTTAGATTCAGAGGTTCTTTCTCGATATCAATTAGACTCACCAAAAAGTGGCTGCGATAGGAGAGTGAGAGCGACCATCCCGCCTGGAGTGAACTCGGATTGGCCCAGGTCGCACTCGAGGAACATAACACGTTTATAGCTAATATATGCGTGAATATAAGGAACGAATAGGAAAAAAAAAACGTAGGCGTACCGTGTAAGAAGCGAGTTTACAAGCGTCCTCGCAAAACTGCTTTTCCCAGAGTTTTTGGGTCCTCGAATGAGGATTTTGGGTGCACCTGAGGCACTAACAGAGACGTCATCGCTAATGGACGACATCATTGACGACATTGAGGTGTGCCAGGACGTGGGTTGATGAAAGATTTGGATATCGCGCGTCTCCTCCGAGACCTGTCATTTCTTGTGAGGAAAACCGATAAAAGCATAACAGAGACAACATACAATGTGGACGCCATCCAACGGAAGGGCATGCACATCGGCCGCTCCCTTCCTTGACGGCTCAAACACGCCTGCAAATGATCCCACTACCTGCCCAAGACCTCCAACCTCCGTTTTCATCTCCTGCACAAGCACAACAACGTCTTGCTCTCCTATTGCTTGCATTATCCGGTTCGGAACCCTCGATGCAGATGACGGGGGGAGATTATCCATCGGCGATGCCTGTATGACGGGGACAGGCGAGGACCGTGGTGCAAAGACAGGCCAGGAATGTTGCGATACAGAGAGCTGTGCACCGAGAATCGAGATAGAGCCTCGCAAGACGCTAATTGTGAACGTGCCCAGAAGAGAGACGCGAGGTTCGCCTGGGCGTAAAATTAAGATAATGCCAGGTTCAGTCGATGGGAGGTGCAGCGACGTGACTTCTTCGGACGAGAGGAAAAACATATTTTGATCCGGAATGGGTATGAATGCGCGGCCTTTCAATGCTGCCTCTTGGTCGAGAGTATCAAGAGATTTTGTGGACTCTCCAATGCGTTCGTCTCCCGAGACGTCCTCGTCTGAAGAGTCGACGAGAGGGCGACTGGGAGACCATGCTCTTTTGCGCGACACCGGTGCGGAAACAGGGATTGAGGATGGTCCAGGCAAAACGTCTTCCTCGTCATCTCCAGGCCCCGATTCCACCGACGATATGTCTCCGTTCCCATTCCCATCGAGCATCGCGACATCGTCGTCCGCGCTCATGAAATATCGCTCCCTTTTCTCCCCTCCTCTAATCCTGGATTTCCGCTGCCTCTTCCGAGAGGATTCCGAAGGTTTCTGTTGACTCGTTTTACGTTTTGAAGGGGTCTTGGAGGATGGAGGAGGCGGAGATAAAGTTTTCGGGGAGGTGGATGGCCCTGAGACGGGTTCCGCGGCAGAGCAGGACTGTAAACGCGCCTTTCGAGCTGCAACTGCGCTGATCATGGATGTGATACCCCCTGGATGCTTTCAAAGATTCAGTATGGATGGCAGAAAGTCAGGCTAGTCAGGAACTAAGGATGGGGACGACATAGCAGACGCCGCGACGCGACAGAACGCGACGCGGAGAAAACATTGAACAATCTTCCTCACTGACAGTGAAGAAAGACAGAGTCGCTTTACACAACGCAAAACTCTGGTAGAGTTGCGCATACATCTCTGAAGAACTCACAATTCTGTAGGACTTTTTGATCTGAAGTGCGTATGTTGCTACTTACAAGCAATGATGTATGGGACAAATAACGTTACACAGCGCTTGCGTCCTCACCACCACCATCGGTGACCGTGCAGCTTTACATGCACTCAGTCAATACCCTCCTTCGTCGCCCCGTCTACAGTCTCTCATTCACATCGCTTTCTGTGCTTTAAAATAACTCTCATAATTTAAATAATCATGTCTGCAGAGACAGGCATTCATAGGCCCTCGCTTGGGCCCTTGCGTCAAGATACCTTCGACCTTCGCGACCAGATCATCACGGACGAGGGACAAGTTGTACATGGTCAAGGCAGCGACACATACCCCTCCGATGAGGAACATTCTGTCCTTGAGGACGATTCCGACGGAGAAGAGCGCGATGCCAATTATATTGACGACGACGACCGCTCATCCTCTCTGTCAATTCCAAACGAATCTATCGACTTTGATCTGGTATACTCGCTGCATAGTTTCGCGGCGACGGTAGAGGGACAGGCCAGTGTCGTCAAGGGCGACAGCTTGGTACTCATGGACGACAGCAACAGCTACTGGTGGCTTGTGCGCGTCCTCAAGACGCAGGAGATTGGCTATATACCCGCTGAGAATATCGAGACCCCCTTTGAGCGGCTCGCACGACTCAACAAACACCGAAATGTCGATGTGAGCCCGCTTCCCAATCTGTCTACCTCTGTGGATCTTATTGAACCACCTTTCAGCTCGCATCTGCCACACAAGCCGAAATGCAGGATGGTCTGCAGGAATCGCGGGATCATTTCCGCAACAATATGTCCTCCCGAAACGGCTCTCATCAACAGACTCCGTCCCCCACTCCAGGCAATGCCAGCCAAGTCGTGCGCGCTGGCCGCTCGCGCCAGACACGATCCGTTATCTTCACCGCAAGCCTGATGGTGCACCGGTACCCGCCAGCCGTGTGGGGAGACGAGGAAGAGGAAGACGAGGATGTCGAATGGGACACGGAGCCATACGAAGATGAAGACCCGTCTCTTGTGGATCAGCCGGGTGAGGGACATCACATGGGAATGGAGTCTGACGATGGCATGAGCTGGGAGGAAGCACTCCCTGGGCGTGGTCAGGCGCAGAGTCAAGGTCCAGTACCTGAGGTGTTAAGACCTGGGTTACTGTCTCCCGAGCAGCCGAAATTGGAGTTACAGACAGAACAGCAACAACAAGAAGCCCAGCGCCAGCAGGTTGAAGAGCAGCAGCGCAGACAGCAGCAACAACAGCTCATTGCACAGCAGCAACAGGTCCAACAGCGGCAGCAGCAGCAGCAACAACAGCGCGGCAATGTACCTCCGACACTCACACTCCACCATTCCGGTTCACGCGAACGCCTCGACATCGTCCGTACCAGCCCGTCTTCAATCTCGCCGACGTCTCCTGGCCGCGTGCAGCTCGACCCCGCTGAAGCCGTGGAAACGCGGAAGATCAGCGTGACACCCAATGTCGCACGCGAATCTGGCGGGTCACCGCAGCGGCCGAATCCTACAGTGGCGAACGGACCTCTCCTCCCCAGCGCAGTCATGCAACGGCAAGAGGATGACCGCAAGCGGACGAGGGAGGAAATCGAGGCGTTGGAGGAAGCAGCACGGAAGAAGGCAAAGGGTGGCAAACCAGGCTCGGATACGTCGCCAATCAGTGTGCGAGGACCACAGGCTCAGGGTCCGGCGAAGTTGCACAAGTCGCGGGATTCGGGAGATGAGGATAGCGGGAAAGATAAAGATAAGAAAGGCCGTTCTGGTCTTTTCGGTGGTCTTTTCGGCCGCAAGAAGGACAAGCACAAGGAGAAGGGCTCGTCTGGTTCGATTGATGTTGGGTCTTCTGTTGAGGTGGGCCGCAGCTCGGAAGAGTCGGGCAAGTCTAGCAATCCCCAGCATGGAAGTGTGCAGTCTCATGCGGATGCCGGCGCACCGCGTCCTCAACAAATGATGCAGCAGCAGCAGCAACCACAGCAACAACCACAGCAGCAAGCCGCCTATCTCGCACCTCCACAGACACCTCCTCAGCAGGAAGCTGCAGCCCGCTCGAACTCGCAATCACCTGTGTCCCAGCATGCGGTCAGCCTTCGGCAGCGCGATCAGGAGCACCAGGCGTTGTATCAGCAGTATCTCAATCGCTCACCGGCGTCGCCGCCCGAGGTGCAGCCTTCATTTGGCCTTCAGTCCGCATCTGTCATCCAGTCGGGCTCTTTGTCTCTTAGCAGCAGTGCATCCTCAGCGCTTGGCCCTCCGACTGAAGGCAGGCGTCCCCGGCCTGGTTCTCTGGTGTTCACGCCCAACGCCATCGATGGACAAGGCGTCGGTGTCCCTGAGCTCAGCGTCATTCGTGTGTTCGCGGGTAAGAAACTGCAGACCGAGGCTACATTCAAGACGGTGCTGCTGAACAACTCGACGACGTCTGCGGATCTGGTGCGCCAAGCCATCCAGCGGTTCAGGCTGCCTGCGGGCGAGGATGCAAACGACTATTATCTGACAGTCAAGCAACTCGAAGGCTCGTCTGCTATACTGCGCGACGAGGAGAAACCGCTCGTGGTCTTCGAGACACTGGTCGAGGCCGCGATGGAGCTACCCAAGGTGAAGCGCAGCAGCGTCGGCAGTATTTCTTCCATTGCCAGCAACTTGTCTATGCACCCCGCGATCAAGAAGCTGCCGATGAATGACTTTACTGACGACTCTGCGGTCAAGTTCTACCTGAACCGCAAGGGCGAGAACGGCATGGATGATAGTCTCACTCTAGACGAGGGCGACGTGACACTCATGGCCGAGTCCGTACAGGGCGATGACGACCCGACGTCTCCCGGTCGCCCGCAATATCTTACTGTATCTCAGCAGGGCGCGAGCGTCTCAGCGGACCGCTTCATGTCGCCATCCTTCCGCTTCGCGCTCAAGCTTGTCATATACCCAGATGATCTCCCGGAAGACATGGTGTTCGACCCGCTTACGGAGGCCATCGTCTTCAAAAATACCCTGCGCGACCGCTCGCAATCGTCAAGCTCTGCTTCGTCAAGCATCTCGCCGGCATTCAGGCGCAAGATCTTTGTATTCCCCAAAAATATCACTGTGGCTGAGGTCATCGAAATTGGGCTCGAACGGTTCGGAATTTCAGAGGGTGTCGTCGATGGGGGCGACGAAGTCGAGGATAAGCTCTCCAAACGCCGTAGCTCCATTCGGGTGAGATACGCTCTGAACGTCTCCATTGATGGCAAAGGTCTGTCCATGCTATCCCCGATGTTGTCTTTTGTTCTCACAATTCAGCAGAGAGAGAACTGCCGGCATCCAGCAAGATCATCGACGCTTATCCCCGCCCACCAGCTTATCGTGCTGTCGACCGCAGATCCAGCGATAGCAAGCGGCGCTCTGTCGACTCTATGCAACTTCTCGGCACCATGGAAGACGTCCAGCTCGATGACCCTGTCTTCGTACTGCGCAGGGCTGTCACATATCGCGCTTCATCTTCTCGTCATAGGCTGTCTGCACCGTTGGACGAAATTGCACTACAGCACTTGCATCGCGAGTCGGTGTCGAGCTCAAGCGCAACCTCAGATACCACGGCTGGGGACGAACCCAAGCAGCGACACATGTCGAAGCAGGAGCTCATCGCGGCGCAGCGCGCTGCATCCCGAGCCAACCAGAAGGCGATCTTATCTGCTCAGACGAACTCTATGCGCGGCGTTGATGTGCTTCTGCCCGGAAATGTCCGGCTCCGCAGCTCTCGCTATGAAGTCGACGACAGAATGCGGTATTCTTACGTCCAGCCGGGCGGCGAAACAGTCGACATCAGCGACATCGTGGAGGAGGTCTGGCAGGGCGATGTTGGATCCGGATCAGGTGCTCATTCTGCGAAGGGCGATCTGCTCGAGAACGCCCTCACGACGCGCGACCAGACGGGTTTGGGCGAGAAGCTTGACCGCGTGCTGAGCAAGATTAAGAATAGCAAGGCCGCTGCTCGTGCTGCCCTGCCGGAACCACCGTCCACTGCTTCGACTATGGACAGTATCGCGTCAGCTTACTCCGATCGTGATGAACCTCACTCTGCTCGCTCTGTGACGCCGACTTCTGGTCAACGCAATGCCAGATCGCCGACCCCTACGTCGCCCAGGATGGGCACGTTTACCAACGCCCCACGCACTACATCGCCTACAGCCGGACTAACCTCTGGATCAGACTCGAAGGGGGTGAGAACTGGCAGCCCGAACTCCGTGTCATCTAGTCATCTGCGCCAACAGTCGATAGCGTCCGTAATGTCCGACACCTCTGGATACCGGACCGCCGTCGGCTCACCACTGGAAAACTCGCCACCCGTGCCGTATCGCAGCACCTCGACACCGAAACCGACGCGCCCCAGGCCAGTCCTGCCCAAGGACGACTTTGGCGTGTCTCATATGATGGCAATCATTGAATTCGCTGGGATACGGGATAAGACTCCACCTCTGCCTCCGCTGGACCCTGTAGACGAGCTCTTGTTTGGCCGCCAATTCAATGTCAATACCCTGCACCCCGAGGTGTGCGAAATCTATGGTTCGACCTTACAGCAGTTGGAGGAGATGGATAAGGTATGGGTCAGCCTCGTCATAACTTTGTAGCTATTGCTGACCGTCTTGCTGCAGGCTTTGGATGACCTGTTACCGAATGCTATTGATGTTTCTACGTAGATTTTGTTTATGCTTTGTAACTTATTGTCGGAGTGCGCTATGGCATCTCACTATCATAATTTCATTTGTTGATGCCGATGTTACTACCACGCTGGCGCCATTCCAAACCTGAGCGGCGGTATGGCCAGTGGCCTTCTTGAAGAAATCCAGACTTGTTTTACTGGCAAATCACAGTCATTTGCATCCCTGCTCGCAGGTATGGTGCATCGTCGCGGGCGTCGCGTAACTAATGTAGCCCGGCAGAAAGTGGACTGAAGCCACAAGATGCAGCAACAGATTTATACGAGGCATAGCTCACTTACACGGGGTGATTTGATAAATAAATACCCCAGGGCGGAGCGCGCGGTAGTCGAAAACAGCGAGTGCATATACTGACCATCGCTATGGACGAGTTCGGAGTTATGACGGGCAGAAGTTAATTAGAATGTCGCCGGGCGACAGCTCGTCACCCAAGACAGGTAGCGCGTTGCCCATTAATGCGTCTTCAGTAGCTTCAGTTATTGCCAAACGACATCCTGCGACCTGAAAATGGTAGTATATTGTCCACACTCGTACCTTCATCTCTCAGGCTGGCGGGGCGATAACAACTGTAATCAGAAGGGACAGTGGGATGTCACCCGTATACGTGTCTTCAGTCGTTTTTCGGGCGATGGTAGGGGACCTCACAAGGCAATACTTATGTTGTCCACATGCGTATCTTGGATTGTCGCCCGGCGACACCCTGCGACCCGAAAAAGGTGAGGTGTTGTCCAAACATGCGTCTTCAGTTGTTTCTTGAGAGTCCGCAGGCTGGATACAGTAGTTCGTTGTCCATATACGTATCTTGAATTGTCACCAAGCTGTCATAGTGCTGTCATAGGCTGTCATCCATATGTGTATCTAGAAAAGGTAGCACGTCTTCCATTTATGTGCCTTCAGTTGTCGCCTGGTGACAACTTGTGATCCGGAAAGGGTAGGGTGATATCCATGCATGCGTCTTCCATTGTTTCCGGTGACAATCTGCGACCTCAAAAGGGCAGTATGTCCTCCATATGCATGTCTTCAGTTGTCGCAGGGCGACAACCTGTGACCCGAAAAGGTGCGGTGTTATCCATATGTGTTTCGGTTGTATCCTCGAGACAGTTGGCGGCCTAGAAAAGGTAGTCTATCATCCATCCATGCGCCTCCGATTGTCGCCCGGTGACAACTTGTGACCTAAAAACGGCGAGGTATCATCCATATCTTCAATTGTTTCCGGGCGACCAGAAAAAGGTAGTATGTTGTCCATATGCGTATCTCGAATTGTCGCCCGGCGACATCCTGTAACCCGAAAAGCGTGAGGTTGACATCCATACATGCGTCTTCACTTGTTGCAATGCGACAACCTGCGACCCGAAAAAGCACTTCATTGCCCATATGTGTATCTTCAGTTGTTGCCGGGAGGCAACTTGTGGGCCCAAAAACATCGGCTTCGTCCATACATGCGTCGTCAATTGTCGCACTGCAATAGTCTACGATCTAGGTCAGGTCGTGGAGTTAGTCTGCTACCGTACAATTGGCAAGAGAACTCGCACCACGAAAATTCTGCCTCTGTTGTAGCCTGTCCACCCCACACCTCGTACGCTCGTCAGCACTACTCGTAGTTGTGAAGCTTTGAAGCTTTGCTTGGCGCCGGTATCGACTTGGGGTTGGAGCAGCAGTGAGTAACGTCTTCATCATTGTTGCATAAGAATTCCTTGACCAGATGATGCTCGAATTAAGACCGTCGAGGTTTCTTGCCTTGATCCCGAACTATCAATAGTTAGTTTGACTTTGCGAGAGGTAGCATCATAATTTATGGCATTGGTTCAGCAACTGAATAAGTTCCTCTGTTATCTGTTCACGTCATCTGAACGTCGTCAATTTCTTATCGACAGATCGGATATTCACTGTAAAGTCTGTCGACATTAGGAACTGGAGGAACTAACCGTCTCTAAGATATTGTAAGTCACATAGACGTGTAGGCAAGAGCATGCAAGATTGCTGTAATTGTCCGTGGAAATGAATGTGGCCTTATGTAGAAACTGTCCGCGTGGGTGATGATGCTCAGTTACTCCACTCGCCTGACCTTCAAAGGAACGCGAGGGCCATCCTCTCCTACTACCTTGGGGCGGGGCAATAGTGAAACGTGGGACGCAAGTTTTGTGTCGACGCCATCTGGCAGCTCGAAGACATAATTGCGGACGAGGACCGACATCACAGCCTGAAGAGCATGAATCAGCCACGTTCAGACAAAAAAAAATCGAACCAGCTATGTACCTTGAATCCCGCAACGGCGAAGCCCTTGCCCAGACATATCCTTGGACCGTCGACGAATGTCAGTAGATGCTTGTATCCAGAAACTTCGTGCGCTCCGAGTGATGAGATGTTCCCATTCTCGCTAGCGAGCCAGCGCTCAGGCCTGAACTCCTTGGCGTCGGGACCCCATAGTATCGGCGACATGTTCAGCGCGCGGATGGGAACAGTGATGTCTGTGCCCTTAGCTATCGCGAGACGATCAGTCGTGGTCCCGTTTGCAGTTCGGATGGGGGAGCTGAGAGGGATGACATCGTCCTCCATGGCCTGACATGGTAACAGTAAGCCATGCGCACTCCGACAAAGTGAGAAATGATTATACCACCCGATTTCTTTCGGATACAGGCGCATGTATCCTCAAGATCACGTGCACGACGGCGTCGAGGTAAGGAAGGCCAAGCGTGAGCTGGTCCCAGGTAGGATCGCCAGCCCCGAACTCGGACAGAAGTTCCTCCCTGAGCTTGTCTTGCACATCGGGGTGTCGTGTTAATTCGATCAGAGCCCACTATGCAATCAAGAGTCAATTCAGGTCTTATCAGTGATGGACGTTACGAACCGTCATGCTAACTGTAGGCGAACATCAGTATGTAGTAAATGCCTCAAATATTTGACAACTTACTGGATGTTGTCTCATAGCCAGCTACAATGAGGATTTTCATCTGATAGCCGGGATGAGATATATTGGGTGCGGAAATGGGGCGATTTAGCTTCCGACGCTCACCTCGGCTGAGACTTCTTCTGCAGACAGGTGCAGCGACGAGTCGGTGCTTTCAGCTTTGACTGCAATGAATAGCCTGGGTTATGAAAATCCAGGAGGAAAGATAGAGACACTCACGCAACAACCCAATGATAGACTTGTCAGACGCCTCTTCCTCACCAGCTGCATTCTGTTTCCGATGGCGCTCGAGTAGCTCATCCGCGATCTTGCCCATCGTCTGGTTGAGTTCCTGGATTTTCGCGCCGCGCTTTGTAGGGATCTTTGCGATGAACGGGATAATTGGGCGGAGGAGGAAGATAAGGCTTGATAGAGAGTTTCCCCCCCTCTCGGCGAGCGAGTCGAAGATTTTGCCGACGGCGGACGTCTCTCCGCGGAGCGTCCCAAAGTCGTGTGAGAACCCTGCGAGACCAATGGAGTCCAAGCTACACAATGAACCTGTCAGACACAGACGTAGCAGGAAGGAAGAGAGACATACGAGATGCGGTTCATCCTGCACGCGCGGGTTAACTCACGTCTACGTAAATCACACGGTGTGCACGCACCATTGTTGGACTTCAATAACGCATTCTCTTGAACTGCTTGACTCGACCAGATTGTCCCAGGCCACCTTCACCTGATGAGAGTGTAAGCGGCTGGATGCACAGTGGTAAGAAGGGAAATGCGGCACCTTGTAGGCAGAATCAAAGAAGACAGACGTCAGTTCCCGGATGGCCGCATTGCGAAACCCAGGGCTAAGAGTCTTCCGCTGTCTGGAAAACGCATCGATAAGCCTTCACTAATTTCCTGGGAGAGTATAAGAAAGCGTCACCTTTTATGAGAATCCCCATCAGCCCAGAGCAAGCCGCGTCCAATCTATCCCAGCATAAGCGAACCTGCACGCCCCGCAAAGAAGGGCACTCACGATCCGCACCAGCTCGTCCTTCGACGCCTGCCGCTGCGTATACCCATACGTATCCCGCGCATACACATGCGCGATCGCTTTCGGGTCGAACAGCACGAGCCGCGTCGAGCCCAGCGGGCCCGCAATGTTGAACGCAGCGCCGTAGCGCGCGACCCACTCCTCGTAGATCCGCCCCGTGGACGTCGCGTCGCGCGAGTGGATCTGTTTGCTTGCGCCGAGGAAGAAGCCTGGGCTCGGCGGGCCCTGCAGCGGCTCGTGCACAGGCGGCGGCTGATGGACTGTACGACACGCGAGATTGCATATACACCTAGAACAGAGAGGAGAATTTCGAGAATAGGGAGAGTCATCGCGAGTATGTGTTCGTTGGTATGCGCATATACGCGGTTCTTTATATACTATCCAGCACCAACGATGACCGGGTGTACCATGCTGGATTATGCTGATCTGCCATAGGACGACCCGGCTGCCTGTCATTAAGAAGCCAGTGTTCATGTACATCGGGTGTCCCGGACTGGTCCCGGCGGCAGGCTTGTTGGACACTCTCCGGAACACTGCTTGGCTCATATATCACTGCACGTATTTGCGTATGTTTGAGGGAGAATAGATCCAGGACGAATGTGGTTTGAGTGGCCACGGCTGCATGATAGCATCACAGGAAGGACCTATATGCAGACGGGTCTCCATAACGGGCAAACATAAGGCGAAGTGCGCACCTGGAGCAAACAGAAGAGGCAAGTCCAGGAAGCCGTTCTGTGGAGATCGCAGAGAATTTCTGGAATCTGAAATCATATTGCAAATTATTGATCCAAAGATTTCGCAAAGCAAGTCACGCTTAACACTAAAACAAATCGAAATATTACCACGCCCGATATATAAACAGTGCCAACCACTACGCCTGATCTCCGCCGAGAGCGCTGGTCAATGAAGGATCGTATACTGGCACGTGTGAATTGGGTCCTAAAGGCCAGCATCTGTCAGCCTGGCGAAATATCCATCTTTTCACATTTCACGCACCAGCTTGTGGAGGTAGCGCATGTGTCGAAGACGAAGGCTCACCCGGTTGACCCGACGATGCTGCTCCGACGGAATCAGCACAGCACATTCAGTTAAAAAAAGAATCCCAGCTCACCAGAAGCTCCGTTCATCGCCATGCCCGTCTGCGCAGAATGTCCATTCGCGCCGGGGTGTTGTTGTTGCTGTTGCTGCTGCTGCTGCTGCGCTGGCTGGTGTTGCTGGTGGTGTGGATGAGGGTGCTGGTGCTGCAGATGGTGCTCATGCTCAGGCGGCGGCGGGCCCAGCGAGCCCATGACCGCCTCCTCGGGACCCTCCTCCTCCTCCCTGCGCATCAGGTGCGCGGCCACCGACACCATGCCCTGCACCTGGCCCATCATCGCGCTCTGCATGTGGTGCGAGTGCCCAGTTCGGCGCGTCCGGGGTATGCGCTGCGGACTTGCGGCCCAGCGTGTCGGGCGTGCGCGCGGGAGGCTGTATGCGTGTGTATGTCAGCAACAGACCAGAACCAGCAGCGGGCGGGCGGCTTACGTTCGCGGTCTTGGNGCGGGCGGGCGGGGACTGTTTCTGTGTGCGGAGGAGCGGGTCAGGATGCTGGTGCNTTAGCCGGGAGGGCGGGCGGACGTACCGCGTCGCGTGTGGCGTTGTGCTCCACGACGGCGTGGATGCTCTGCGGGCGGGCGTTAGTGCTGGGCTGCAGGCCTGTCAGTGTCCGGGGCGCACGCACGTCCTTGAGGCCCGCCGGCTTCCGGAGCGGGCCCTTCACGACCTGCTCGAGCACGACGCGTAAGGCATAGGCCGCAAAAAAGACAAGAATGTTGCTGACTTGGCCTAGGGCCTCCGGCGTCGCGCCTGGCGCCTGTGCGCGCGGCGTGGCTTCGGGTTGCTTCGCTTGGGTTTGCGTGTCTTCGAGTGGTTGTGTGGTAGATGCTGTGTTGCCCATCGTGTAGCGTGCGAGTATAGATGTGAGGAGAGTGTGGATAGACAATAGACTGTTGCGAGCGGGCGGTAGTTGGTAGTCGTACTGAAGAGGCGGTTGGCCGAGCGCCCGCAGATTCAACCAGCTGTCAGCCCATGTCCGCTTTCAGCCGCACAGGAATGCATGAGTTCAAATCGCATATTCAACAAAAATACAATACAAAGAGCGTCCACGGAGACTAGAGAATAGCACTCTACTTGTGTAGATGGGCAGCTCACGCGGCGAGTGCGGCGACCATTTTCTCAATCACGCCTGTCAACCTGTCAGCCTCGTACTGCGCCAGCGTCGTGTTCTTCTCGATAGTGATGGCCTCCGTGAGCGCAGGCAGCGTCGTCGCGCCATATCCTGCGGCAGGCGTCAGTCGTCAGTATGAGCGGCAAACGACGAGGCAGGGTATGTGAACGCACCAAGCCACTTTCCAGGCGCTACACCGAGATGCCTGTACCATTCGCGGTCCTTGATGCCTGCCTCGTGGATGAAGCCGCTCTCGAACGTCGCCAGCTTCTTGTTGATCTTGCGGATGTGCTTGACGGCGCGGAGGAACCTGCGACCGGGACCCTTCGGCTTATGGTCGGGGTGCTTGTGGTCGGGGTGCTTGGGCCAGGGGAAGTGCGGGTGGTGCGGAACGTGCGGCCACTCCGGGACAGTCGAGTTGTCGTTCTGCGACGTCACGGCACGTGTAACGGGAACCACTTCAGAAGAGTTGTTCACGGGCTCGAAGACGATCTCGTAATGGTGGCGCCCTTGAGTGAGCTCGCTCTTGTGATCAGTGAAGCCGAAGAACTTCTTGATCTTCGAGGTCGCTTTCTTGAATGCGTGCTTGCAGTGGTGCCAGTGCCTCCAGCGATTAATGAGATGCTTGAGGAGGTACTCGGCCCTGAATTTCTCGCGGTCAAGGTGCAAGCTGGCGATCTGAAGAGTCTTGATAGATGCGCGGAGAGGCACGAAGTTGGGTGTAACGGAGGAAGTGGCAGCCAGTTCTTCGACTCTGAAGCAAGGTTTGTCAGTAGCGTATCACTCAGACACTCGAAGGACAAACTTGTCGAGATACGCCTCCAATTCGAAGGCGTAGTGAGTGGTGTTCAAAGGCAGAACAATCGAGTTGGCAATCCTGAGCGCTTGCAGACCAAGATTTTTGGCAACAGCAACCTAGCGAACGAAGATCAGAACTTGCCGGAAGGGTTCGAACAAAGAACTTACATGCTTCACGAAGCCGGGATCACCATATCTCTCCATCCAGGGCTCGGAGTCGAAAATGGAGTGGTAGTGATACACAGCATCCGAAAGCGTCGACCCAAATCCTCCCGAGTCCGCACTTGCAATCTATGAGATCTGATGAGCACCTGAATTAGCGGAATAGAATAACGGCACTTACACCAATCCGCTGCAAGAAAACGGTGTAGTCGCTACCAGAGCCCAGCGGACGGATACCAAGTCCGTCTTCGGCCGCTCCGGCCATCTCCGACGAGCATCCTCCTGACTTTTCGGTAACGTCAGAGTTGTTGCCAAAGTAAATGCCGTGGTCGTAGTGAGCATCCCAAAGCGTGCGCTTGGGGTCAGTCGGATGAGGAATTTCCTCAGCTGTGCCGCGAACGAGATGGGCGAGCGAAGGCGATGCAGATGCGCCGAACCGAGAACCGGACACGGAGGAATCTAGGAAAAAGAAAAATGTCGTCGATATCAGATATACTAAGGGGTGTAGATGTTCATACCAAGGTTCAAATATGCGACAACGTGCTCCTTGATCCAGTCTTCGAAATCCTCACCCCATTCGGTGCTTCCAATCAAGCCGTACTTCGAACCAGAGTCGGTCTTTCTGATCAACAACTAGAATAAATAAACATACCTCTTCGGCATCCCAGCTGGCAATAACGATGGTACGCAAGGGCTTCCAGCCCTCCCTAAGCAGGGCACCAAAGCCACGGATGATCTCGTGGACGGAGACAGTGCCAGAGGATGGGTCGCTCGCACCAAGAACCTGCCAGGAATGAGTGAATGATTACGGATCATGGTACAGATGCTGAACTTACCCATGCATCACGATGGTTGCCAATAATGACAACTTCGTCCTTGATGTGTCCGGGAATGACACCCATCGGATTCCAGATGGGGGTGACCTTGTCGTCCACTAGAGACCATATCAGCAATGCACTAGCCATTCAAGACAGGGTGTTAACCTTGGTTGACGAGCTTCACAGTTCTCCCCTCTTTGTCGCCCTCGATCTCCTTGAGAAGGACCTTTGCGTTCTCCCACGAAATTGGCAAACTTGGAATCCCAGGGATATTTGAGCCCTCCGTCCGCGTGGCATTCTCATAAGCAGGATAGCCAGGAGTGGTGGGATCGCCTGGGTAGACGGAGAGGTACTGGACGGATCCGCGCTGGACCGACCTCGGGTTGCGAGCAGGTCCATTAGGATAACTAGTATAGGTAAATTATTAGACAGCGCGTGGTCTACAGGAAAGCTTACGCGTCGTAGCCGTTCTCGACGGTGACTGTACCATCGTCACGAGGATCAGAATAAATGAGAACCGCCGCAGCACCGAGATCCTGTGCGCGTTTCACCTGGGGTGTGATGTCAGCAAATGCGGAATACATCAAGGCACAGGGCGACATATACCTTCAGGCCACGGAAGATACCACCATAGCGAGTAAGGACGATGGCACCGGTGAAGTTGACACCTGGAGCACAGTCAATATCCTTCCTGTCCGCCGAGCTCCAGAAAGTGACATTACCTTTATCAACAAGGTCGTCGTAGTCTTCCTTCCTGCCGTAATCCGCATAGATCAGTTTGCCCGTGGCCTCACCACCACGGCTCAAACCATGCCAGGTGGGCACCGCCCCGTAATAGGTCCAAGCATCACCATCTTTGTCCGGGTCGTCAGCGTGCTCCTCCAGATCTGCGGACCAGGCCACCTTGTCGCCATCCAGGATCTCGAGGGTCCTGTTCAAGGGGGTGTTCATCACAGGATAGTAAACATCCACCCATGCCGCAGGCTCGTTGAGCTCGTGGATGGAAAGCGTCGCGTTGCGCGATTCTTCTGAGCCGGCGGGGAAGATCGGGGCAGACGTAGAGTTGGGGAGGCCAAGCTCGCGCTGCAGAAGTGCGAGGAAGTCCATTGCAGTCTGCAGATCGCCGTCCGAGCCTGCGAGATGCGGCTTTCCTGCGTACTGACGAGAGGCGCCAATGGCACTTGCAGAGTTGGGAACGGCGCTAATGCGCAGGTTAGGGCACTGTGTAGCGCTGCTAATGCAAGAACGAATACGCACAGGAAGAGTTCCTCAGCCTTGCGTCCGAATGGGACGTGCGGCTTGGGAGGACGAAGGAACGCATCCGTCATCCACAAGTTCTTGCGGCCAGCACAACCATGCGCCTTGCCCACTTCTGCGTCGGCATCCTTGCGCCGCAGACCGTGGAAAGCAAGCCCAAACAACCAGCGGTGAATAAGAATCCAAAGCAGACTGAAGAGAACGATGCGTCTGAAGAGCTTCCAGCCACGCGACCTCTTGCGTTTCGGAGACTGGGTGACCGGCGGCGTCAGAGTCTCTTTGTCGAAGTCGAAATCCTTCTCCTCAGCGAGAAGGGGCTGAGTGACGGACCTATCGTCCGCCATGTTGACAAGGAATAACTACCGAACGGTAGTCAAAAGAAAACAAGCTAATGAAGGGATGGGGTGTCTGGGATAGTTGTCAAGGAGTATAAGTAGGGCGTCGTGCGGTGTCTCAAGATCTCACGGGCCCGGCCATGACGCCTTCTCCACAAATCATTCAAATTGATTCTTGCAATGCAATGCACGGGCAGCATCTTATCGCGCTTACTCTCAGTCTGGCTCATCTTACCGTCTCCACTCTCCATATCAATACCATGGCACAGCTCATATAAGTCTGACATCAACTGGCCAACTCTAGAACAATTCTGTCGTCAACGCTTCAACACGAGCGCCTCCAAGTAGCTCCAAGTACCACTAGAATCAGTGCGCAGTTCGTGCGCAGCAGAGCCTCCACGATCACGCAAAAGCGTGCCTTTCATTTTCTGAATTTCAGTCTTATCTGGACGGTGAGATGCATAATGATTTTGCCTTTTCACATGTTGCAACGTCGCGGTGACTATCGGTCAATCCTCCGACCACGGCCTGCACGAACTGCGCATGAAGACTCTCAAAGAAAACTAATTTTACAAAAGCATCGACACGTAAGTACAAGTACAACGCGTCATCGGCAGCCCTTCATCGAACGCCTGCGCAGCAATTCTGCCGACATGCGACGCGCGTTCACGGGGGCGGGGTCTCGGCGAAAAGCATCTCTTGTATGCCAGGCGCATAGCGCGCTTCTCCGAGCAGATCCGCGTCCTCGGCAACTTTCCTGACCTGGACCACCTCCTCTTGAGAAAGCTTGACTTTGAAAGCCCCCAAGTTTTCATCCAAATACTGCAACGGCGTGTCAGCAGACCTTGAAACTTCCAGCTTTGCTCGGGCGTAACACACCTCTATATGTCTCGTACCCGGAATGGGGATCACGTCGGGACCCTGGGCGAGCAGCCAGGCCAGACACACCTGGGCCGCAGTCGCTCCATGCTTCTGGCCGATCTTCTTCAAATCATCGGCGAGCTTTAGGATCTTTGGAAAATTCTCTTTCGAGAACTTCGGGATTGTGCGCCGGTAGTCACTCTCTTCGAAGTCCTCGGGTCCTTTCTGTCACGATCGACCATAGAAATCAGGGTCAGTTGGAAGGCCGATTTGCACGAGAAACCCACGTATTTTCCGGAGAGAAGACCTCTTCCTATGGGCGCGTATGCAACGATCGTGACGCCGAGCTCACGAGCCGTGTTGAGCAAATTGATCCGGGGATCTTCGATATCAAGCGTAAAGACCGAATACTCGACCTGGAGTGCAGAAATCGGGTGCACTTTATGCGCCCTGCGTAGTCCCGATGCTGACACCTCGGAGAGGCCAAGGTACGTGACTCTCCCGGCCCTACAGGAATCCATGAATTCAAATCGGGACAAGAAATTTATCTAACCTACTTGACAAATTCTGCCATGGCAGCAACGGTATGCTGGGAGATAACTTGATCTCTAGTCAACTAACGTGCGCCTTCGACTGCTTACCTCAATAGGGACGGTTGGGTCCGGGCTGAATGACTGCGATTAGTACACTCGACATCTTTAAATCAGCATGCGACTCACCGATGAAGATACCATAAATCAATATGGTCAACTCCCAGCCTGGATATCGACTTCTCGAAGGCCTGACGAGCGTATTCCGGATCGCCGTCAGGCGACTTGTTGCGCGGCGGAGGCGACTGGAAACCGAACTTGGTAGCCAGGAAGATCTCATCGCGCTTTCCACTTTGCTTGAACCTAGATCGGTTGGAAGAATCAAACACGGTGAGCTTTCATCTGAGTCAACGCGACGCTGTGCTCACCATCGTCCAATCAACTCTTCGGAATCCCCGTAAACGTCAGCTGTATCCCAATTCGTGCAGCCTCGCTCATAAAGCGCGTCCAACAACTGATAAGCGCGTTAAAGACCCTGAACGACAATATAGGCTTCATCACTTTACTTTGAGGCGCTCTGAGTCTGGCGGAAAAGTGCCATAATACGAGGCGATGCCCATGGCGCCATAACCTATGGCGGTGACGTCGGTACTGCCAATCTTGCGAGTGGGAAGCTTCGACATGTTCAACGAGGATAGAATGAACAGAGGAATCGTGGGGCATCCTCAGTAGTCGCTGCCCGTTATATATTTCTCGAGTTGGTCTCGAGCATCGAACCCAGGAGACTGACGTCATACCGATCGTCATTAGCTTGTCGCTGCCGCCTCGCTATTTAAGACCACATGTTTGCATCTGGTCAAGTGAAGACGGAAAGGGGGAGGCTCGGTGTAAGGTCTCGGTGACCTCTGAAAATCCCGAAGACTCTTCGAGCAAGAACGGGTCGAGTACCTGTACAAAATTCCACAATATGATCGCAGACGACTTGTCCAAGCCGTCAGGTCAACAAAGGAGTTGACTATCGATCACGAAGCCCCTCAGGTCGGGGGTAGGTGGATACAATTTCCTCACGATGGCCACGCTCGGTCAGGGTCCGATGATTGATCCCACTTCCATCAACCGGCCTGGCGATGATGCGGGAGCAACGCTAGGCTGGTCCAGCCCGCCGGATAACACCAAACTTGATGACATGCGCAACGAGCTGCAAGAGCAAGATGGGTGTGATTCGGGACGACCGACTCAAAACGAAAAGACTTCTATTTCTTCAACAACGAGAAGTCCGGACCCTGGACTTTTAGGGACAACCTATGCATTTCCAAATGAGTGCAAATACTTGTAAAATTGATTGTGCAGACATACCTTCATGCAAAGTAGCCGCTGTTCGTCCAGCATGAAGCCATCGTACAGGTGACCGTCCGGGATGCATGTCGCAGAGTATGGCAGGGACGTGATGACTGGCCGTTTGAAAATCGACGGCATTGCGAGGACAGACGGCTCCGTGACGACTGAGGTGCAATCGTCCGAAGACCTGTTCCGATGGGCACGAATGTTGAAATCTACGACTTGCGTGCGCTGTTCGCACCCCTCTAGTACCTGCAAAACTACTCGATCTCCGTGAATAGGCCTTAAAGTAAGTCAGACATGTAACGCTATAAGCGGTTTCGAGGCGTACATACCTCTGCGGGAAGCTCACAGGGTCGTGTGCTTTGGTCAGGAATATCCGAGAGTTTTCGGGACCCCAAGCTTCCCATGATATGCATCGGCATGCATCGATAGAGCCTATGGCGGTGGATGCAGACTTTATGGTCCGCAACAGTGCATTGATGTGCACGACCATTCTCAAGTTTGTGCGTCGATCGCCGAAGGAATGTCCACCGACCTCGATGTCAAGAACCAAAAGGCGAGTGGGGTGGTCCACGATGAATGGTATACCAGCGGGCTGATAAGAGGTGCAGGCTGCTGTTGAAAGGAATCTTCTAATGGGCTGCCTATGAGCCAGCTCTGGAAGACAGAGGCTAGTTACGTGTTTCACTGCGCCAACGGATAAGCCCCACGATACACCGTCGGAGGTATCATCGCCGAAAGTCAACAAGATCAGAGACTGTTGCTTGCTCGAACGGCGCTCCCATCCGGACGCAATAACGACGAAAGATCGAGGCGAAAGAAATGCGAAATCGCAGATCGAAAATGAGTAGTCGTCGTGCGTCATTTTCTGGAAGCGTTCGTGAGTTTGGTCCAAATACCGCAGGAAAAGTACTTACGACAAGCATATCACCCGACTGCCAGTTCCAGATTGCAATCAGATGCTCTTTATCTTCCATGCATATGCCAATAACGTCCCCAGCTATTTTCGGCTCCCAAAGGTTCACCTCGTCAGCCTCCACGATCAATTCAAGTGTTGCGATGCGACATTTGGGATGTGGCAGAGTGCCGTGAGAGCTGAGAGATCTGGGATGTAGGATAACCTGTGTTTGAACGGGTTCATTGCCAGGGCCATATAAGTCCGGGTGGAGAACAGTTGCCTCCGCAAGTATCACCATATCAGCGGTAGGATCCATACAGAACGCATGCCAGAAGATGTCGTAATCGTCAACTAGTGAGCCGCGAGCCTCCGACTCCGTTGAGCGAGTAGGTAGCAAAGTCCCGACGACCGATCGGTCGAACTGGGCGTCCTCTGAGATCCGCGACGTCGCCTGTGCGAAGATACCTTGGACATAATGCATCTGCACGCCCTTGAGTCTTCCGGGGTATAAATGGACGGTTTCCCGTTTGATCCAACGTAGGGTGCGCCAATTGGACCGAAGGTCGAGAAGGATACGAAGGCGTTCGCTGGCGCTTATGTTGCTGGGTCCGTCCACGAAGCCATCAACAGCGAGCTCGACCTTGTATACAAATTCGACGGCATGTTTCACTACGCCGTGGAGGTGTTTACAGACCTGGGTTATAGAATAGTTCTAGCTCAGTGATCCGAGGAAGTAACGGACGCGCCACGTACCGCAGAACATGATAACAAGTCTTCATATCCCAACTCGTTGAGGACCATCACCAGCAGCTCTAGAGGAAACGCGATTATCCTCTTCATACTTTGATTGCCAGTCAGATCACGGCCGTAATTCATCAAGACGAGTCCAACAAGTGGGAAGACCAGTCGAAGCAGTGCGATATACAAGCTGCCACAGCTGGTTCATGGATATTCTTTGATTGAGCGCTGTCGGAGCACACCCATTGACAAGCGTCTACGGTCCCCAGCAGAACCTGACAGTTGGACATTACCCATCCGTTTGCGATCGGAGAGAAGCATGGAGGCAGATGGGAGTAGCCGCTGTGCAAGTAGGTTCAGCTCATGGACAGATGGACAACAATGGATAAACTCACATGGCAGTCGGCGTCAGCGCGATGACTATTCGGGAGCCTGTGTACAAGTCCGTGGTGAAATTTTCAGTAAGTCGCTGCCTCGAACTTATTTGAGATGGGCCAAGCCGGGTGACACGCCGCACGGTGCGTCATCGTCGACGGTGATCAGGTGAAGTTCAAGGAGATCTGTCCTGTGCCTGACTACTGCCTGACTGCGTCACAGTTCGCGTCCCCGATTGTTCGACAATGGGACCGCTGCCGAATAGACTTCTTTCCTTTTTTCCTTCTGGTTGACACGCAGACCCATTTGCATGTCCTTCTAGCTCCTTAAGTTCCGCGCAGCATGCATCATTTGACGAGATTGTCCCGCTGTCTCAAATGCCATTGTGCAGCCCATCGCAATGCATTGATATTAGCTCTATCAAGAAATACATTCGCTGGATTCGATGGGTTGGATACAGATTCTACACGGTCCATCGACCGATCGTATACCACGTCCAACGGCATCCGCTTCCTCCATCCTCGAGCTTGGCATCAAATCATATCTCAAAAGACGAGAATCTCGATTTCATCTGGCCGCTCGACCAAAGACAGAGATTGTACACGACAAGCCCAGGAGACATCCCTTGCAGGCTTGATTCAAGATAGAACATCTAGTGCGTCGACCTCACGCGCGAATAAGACCATGCTGTTGTTGCCTGGCCCGAATATCGAGATTTGCATGGGCACAGGTGATGTATCATATAGTTTTCATATGCCGAAGAAACTTGTCCGGCTGTCTGAATACTGGTAGGATTTGGGAAGTACAATGTCCCTACTTGTTCAAAAAACGAAAACATCTATTTGGTTCGCTTTGTCTTGACTTGTCGGCCTCTACGAAAACCCCAAAGTGTGTCAAATCGACGTACGGATCGACATGAAACACACCCACCTTGAGAAAAAGCAGCCGATGTTCGTCCAACATGAAGTCATAATACTCCTCATGGTCTGGGATCTGGACCGCGGAATATGGCAGGGACGTTGTAATGCTTGTAGGGCTTGTGAAGACGGCAGACAAGTCGTACGTCGTGGCCTCGGTGACAACCGTCGCAGCGTGGCCCTTATCGTTGGTGAGGGGCGCGCGCTTCAGAGCACGCGGGTTGAAATCCAGNATTTGCGCNGTTTCTATGCCGTCCGCGTCGCACACTGTCAGGGCAAGGCGCTCGCCAGTGAAATGTCTACGGTGCGACTCGCTCAGTGACAGGGTAAATTAAAACTGAGAAAAACAGACCTAGCTGGGTATTGCGTGGCGCTAGGGGGTTTCGTCAGGAACATCCGGGAGTTCTCCGGCCCTCAGTCCTCCCATGGTATAAATATGGTCTGATCCTTCGACTCAGGCATTGACAGGGCCCGTCGCGCGAGGAAGGACAGCGTAGTGCTGTGCAGAACGAAGGTAGCGCTCGAGCCATGCGGGTCAATCTGTACATGGTTTGGACACCCGTCCAAGACGATTATGCGAGCATGGGTATCGGTTGAAGCTATAAATGGACCATCTCTTTGGGTGTCCGAAGGATGGCTAGCTGTAGACAAATAATAAGGCATATAACCCTTGGGAACCAGCTCCGGCAGGCATAGGCTGACAATATGCATAATCGTGGTGTCCCGAAATGTCCACTTCATGCCGGACGTCGCATGCTGGCCGAAACGGAATAGGCTGAGTGTANTTTTATTCAACCAGGGACCACGATAACCGCAAGTCAGGACAACNAATTCACTGGACGAGAGCAAGGAGATATCATAGGTATCAAATGGGGCCTCCTGCCATTCCATATGCTGAGATAAAATTAAGATTAGCACTGGCGGAACATTACAGATACNACTGGAAGTTCTNACCACAAGCTTTTCTCCCGTCTTCCAGTTCCATATGATGGTTAACACCGAAGTGTTGACACTCAGGTGCATTGCGAGAATGTCGTCGTGTATGTGAAATGACTTNAGATAGGTCCGATTACCACTCACTTCCGTTTCCAAGACAGGACTCTGNCACGCTGGGTGGGGTAAGANAGCACCCGAGGAAAGAGTCCTGAAATGCACGCAGACGCAGACGCAGGTCTGGGGAGCGACGTCGTCTTCATCCTCATCGTCCTCATCAACTTCTTTTTCGACCCATTCGAAGATCATTATCAGGTCCTTGCTAATGTCCACGAATTGCTTNTGCGATCTAAACTTCAACGCCGCGATCATGTCGTCCACCAGAGGGCCATGATCCAAGAGCTCTGTTGTCCTGCCAGGCAAAGAATATCCTACAATCGACTTCGTATAGAAGAAGAAGAAGTCTTCTGGTTTTATNGCTTGTGTGTACAGGCCCCGGTTATACCAGCTGAAGACACTTTGCGGGTGCGGGGNAAGAATAGTCTGACGCAGGAGAGGCTTGAAGCTCAACCAGCGGGCCTGTAGATCGCGAAGAACGCTGAGTGATTCGGCCATTGACATACGGTTGCTTTGAGCATCGACGAGTCCCGCGACNGCGAGCTCTATAATATATACGAGATCCGGTGCCGTTGTGATCAAGTCGTGAAAGGATCGGCATACCTGTCATGGAGGTTTAAGACAAGCTTAATCGTGGAATCGTTCATGCNCGTACCAGTGAACAAGTTACCAAGNCTCGATAATTGAGACACCTCAAGATTAACACGATAACCTCCGGAGGAAAGGCACTGANGACTTCTGAGAGGACATCGGTCGCTGAACCCACAGATGGAATTGGTTGGGATTCGTTCTCCATCGGCNGCTGCAATAACGAGCAAGGACGCCAAATTCTGATGGATGCGTGGCTTGACTTTCCTGTCACTAGAGAAACCAGAGGAAGTTCACGACGGCAAGAGCTGATCGTTACGGGCGCTCGGCGATGCCCATGTTTCTGCTGTAATCACCAAAAATATCAGGTCAAAACNCANNCNCNC